>VDFB02350934.1:208122-285445 GCA_007258455.2 Sequoia sempervirens | reverse complement strand
CTCTTCTCTATTTTTTATCCCCATCTCTCTCTATCTCTCGATTTCTATATTTTCATCTCTCTCTTTGTCTCTCGACATCTCTCATCCTTTGTCTCATTTGTTTCCACTCTCTTTCTCTCTCTCCCTTCCATTCTCTTCTCTCTCTCTTTCCCTCTATATATCATATCTCCATCTCCCTTTGCCTTTCTCCCTTCTCTTTTCATCTATCTTTTTCCTCTCTATCTCTCTCTCTCTATCGATTTTCCTCCTTAAGTGAGAAATGGGTACAATGAAGAGGTTTTAAAGGTGAATTATCATATCCTTAATCAAATAACATGCTACCCTGAGCATAAATCCCCAAAGACATGTGCTATCCTTAGATTTCTACCATGAAAAAACTAATTAAAAAACTCTTCTCTCTCTCACTCTATAAGTTTTAATTTATATTTTGAGTTTGAAATTCATTTTATTATATATTAAAATTGAAAACTAAAAATAGAATTATTCTACAACAATCAAACTTTTAATAAGATAAATAATTATAAATTGAATTAATTCTAATTATTTTTTAATTATTTTTTGCAATTTCATAAAATAATATACATATTATAATATAATAATTATTAAAATAAATTTAAATTTAATATTTCTTGAACAAAAAATTATTATTTATATATTTCTTACCATAGCTTTGAACACCCTTCTAAAAACTATGTAAATTCTTCTAAATATGCCTTATCATGAAGTTTCAACTTATTCATTAGTTTTTAAAACCTTGTTGGGTTTCACCTTGGTTGTCACAACCTTGTTTCATCTTGTCACCTTCATAATTAAGTCTAATTGTGATTTGTGGTTGGCTTGAGCTCAAAGGTTTTTGCAACTATGTTGGTGCCTGAAGCGTTTCTCATAACCTAACCAAATATTGACGACAAAGAAAAAGGATTGAGTTTTTGGCAAAATTATTGAAGTTTCAAAACTTCATATTAGTTTCACAAACTTTACCAAGTTCTGACAAGGGTGTTGAAAACTCCCTTTTATTTGACTATGCAATATTCCCAGCTTTTAAAACTAAAGATGGTTCTTAGAAGGTGACATTGCCAAATTCTTAAGAAAGTTAAAGTTTAGAATGGAAATTTTAGAACTTTATGTAGGTTTTGAAACCTTTGTCAGCCTCCAACATGGTATTTCAAACCATGACCATAGCTAAAATTATTCAAATTGTAAATATTGGGTTCTTTGAAGTATGTTTAACAAATATTTTTGGATGATGAAAAAGGTTTCAAAACCTTTGTTTGACTCAAATAAGATTGTCAAAACCAATCAATTCTCTAAAAATCTCTCATAGTCATTCTCATTTAAAATTTAAAAATGCTAGAGCTTGGTGCAAGATGAGAAAGCTTACATGCACCAATTATTAAGGCTTCCATTAATTTCAACCTACTAATTTTAGGTATTGATTGTGTGTGCTTATATGGGAATTACTCTACCTAAAGAGCTCATTTTAACAAGTATTTGGAGATGAAATTTTCCAGAGAGGAAAGGGAAAAATTATAGAGGATTATGAGTAACAAATTTCACAACACCTGAGTCTAACTTAGATGTATTATTGTTTTGTTCCTAAGCCTTAGCTCATCATAGAACAATCTAGGAAAAACTAAAATAGATTTGGAAAAAATTGATGTTGTTTGGGTAACTCACATAAGTGAATTTAATTATTTATGAGCAAGAATTGTGTTTATACTCATTAGACTTCTATTCATCATAAAGTTTAAATATCTAGGTTACAAACATTTATTGGGATTATCAAGGACATTATAAGAAATTGGAAACACAAAATTAGGGCATCAATTTAAATGAATTTTGAGAAAGGATTGGGAAAGAAGAAATTCCCCCAATTACTCAAAGTTTGATTGAAAATGAATTTCTACAAGTTGTGGCCTTTCGTGTAGTAGTATAGTGTACTAAATTAGTCTTAGACTATATTAATCATTATAACCCTAGGGTAGAGAAGTCAGAACAAATTACAATAGAATGGTATTAAAAATCAATAGGGATACCTTCACTTCATGCCTAAAACTACCAGAGAGAGAGGCATATGCAGATTTTGACTTCACTTCCTCTTGTCAATTTTTTTAAGAAAAGAAAGGGAAATATAAAAATGTCATTGCCCGAGAGTGGTTCACTACACCAAAAGAAGGAAAATCGTAATTTCCCAAGAAGTTGACTATAACTTGAACTTTGCAAATGAAATTCAAATATAATTATGCTTCTATAAAGGTTGAGAGGTAATGAAAGAGCCCATGATTTTAAAGATTGAATGTACTTCATAAAAATAGTTATTCATGGTGAGCAATATTTAGATTGGGCTTAGCTTATATGTGACAAGATACATTCAATTATTATTCACATTCCACTCAAGAAGTTCTCTTACATGTCTTCCTACTTGTTGTATGTTATTTCCTATAGAAGACCTTGGCCATGCTTGAGACCAATTGAGGTCCAATATTAGGATGTTAAGATCTATGACTATTATGATAAGCTCTAGTTGGAGAAGAGCTACATGCATTTTTAGAGAGTGAATGATATGTTTACTATGATGATGGTAACAAAAATACAAGGGGATATAGGTTAGAGGATATCTCCTAAGTATGCACAACTGATTAATACCTATGGTAGTCATTTCATCCAATTCCAAAGGTTTACCTACATTAGGGTTGGGGGTTTTAATGGAATTCCTTATAAAATACCCTAATATGTAGAAGACAAATTTGTCTTAAATGAAGTATGTTAACAAATTATAGAGGTGAACAAAAGGTGGCAAGAGAGGAAAAAGGTAAGAATGCAGTTTCCCATTGCCCTTGATTATTATTCTTGTAATTCTATTTTGGATGTACCCTCAATGTTGAAAGGGACTTTCCTAACTATATAATGCAATTTTATAAGAGAATGTTCTCTTTTGAGAGTAAAATATTTGTTAAAGATAACCTACAATTAGACCTTAGTTTCCATCATATATCCAATATTTAGAAGAATATTGGGTAGATTGTGTTGATGAATATGAAGTCCTCAAAAGAGGTTGCATGAGAAAAAGAGACAAATAGTAACATTCATACTATAGTGGCATATCCTAGGTTCTGGATGATGATGAGTCTAATCTGTTGGACCCAATCTTTGTCAATCATATACAAACTCAACAAAGTCTTTCTATAGATTGGAGTATCAAGGAGTTAGATACCATTGAGGAAAATACTCTAGTGGTGCTTAGGAGAACTCGAGATTGGGTAGCAAGAGAGACTATAGAGAAATAGAATGCCCCAACTCATAAGTATCAAGACACTCAACATAAGGGAGAGAGAAACCAATTAACCTTGTCATTTGGTATACAATCATCATCTACTCAACAAAAAACATGAAGAGGACAAGGATATGGTGATGAGGAAGTTCTAAAGAAATGATTGCTAGCGAAAACCTATGGACAAGAAGCCTTGGATAAAACACAAAAATACAAAGAGAAAAAAGTTGTAGAGGATGAAGAAACAATTAATGTATCTTCTGAACTCCTTCACAGGTAAGTGTTCCTTCTTCTCCTAAGTCTTCTCCTTTGAGAGAACCACAAAATTATCCTATGGTGGGTCCTATTCCACCCTCTTCTTCTTAAATGATACTTGTTCTATTACTCCCCCTCTTAGAAGAGTCTTGTAATTCACTTCTCCTAGTTTTAGATCTATAGCTACACCTACTTCCACTTCATGGTTAGAGGAGACCCTACCTAAGAAAAAGGAAAAAAATTCAACTTAGTCTCCCTAAAAAATATTTTGTTGGTCAATTAATTCAGAGAACTCACAAGCCTAAGAAACTAAAGACTAAATCTAGGTTGTTGGAAGATGACAATACTGGGAATATGTACATACAATTAGCACACTCCTTGGTGCAAAAGGAAGTAGGAAAAGAAAATATTAGTGATTTTAACACCACTAGAGTTCAATTAGGTCCTTTAACTAGGGATGGAAATGTGCATAATTTCTAAGTGATAGCTCCTAGGTTGATGGAAAGAATAGCTAGACACAAGCTAAGAAAAGATGAATTGAAACATTATGTAAAGATTTAGACTAATTTCTTGAAATATGTATTGGATTTGACTCCCTAACCAATTATTGAGGCTATAGTTACATATGATCCAACCTCTTCCATAGGGGAAGAAATGGTAGATAGGATGCAAGGATATAAGGCTTATGGGAATCCTATTGAAGAATGGGTCACATATATATTAACTAAGGAAACTACATTTATTTTTAATATGATGAAGATATGTAAATACATCAAAATTTTGAGAACCAAAGTTGATAAACATATTTCTTTTTGCAAGCACGGAGAATCAATTTTGGTAAAAAACTAATAATGATTTCAAAGGAATGATAGAAATAGGTGCAAATAAATTGGTCCATTAGCAAATTTTACCAAGTGTCAATGATACCAGATGTGTTAAATGTGGAAGAGGACCATTGAATGGATTTTTTTTTGCTGTGAAATAAAATATCTTGGAACAAGGAAATGCACTTAATGAATGCAATCCAATGAGGGGTGAGAATTAGAAAAATATTTTTGGCATCGACATTCATCTTAGAAAAGACAAGAGTCCTAATCATGAAGATGAAGAGATATTGAAGGCAAGCTTCTAAGGGATATTTGAGAGCCTCTATGACAAATAGAAATTTAGTGTGGAAAGCATGAGGAGGTTCCGTGGAATTGACTTGCCATTGTTTCATTTTGGTGCTTGCAACTACTTACTCAAGGGACATCGATACAACAAGAGCTAACAAAGCACTCTAGAAATTATAAACCAAAAATGCAATCATACTTGAGCATGGTGACATGCCTCCCATACTAAAGGTATTTTATGCCTACGAAGCTAAAGTTTCCATGTCAACTACCTAGTCATGTAAAGGAGTCACCGAGAATGTTCCACCTCAACAATAGTCTCTTTTATTTGCTTAAATATTTTTAGTGAATGTTCCACCTCAACAATAGTCTCTTTTATTTGCTTAAATATTTTTAGTGAACTTTATAATTTATGGAAGTTAAAAAGACTTATTATTGGTGGTTATTTCAAGAAGAGGTTACTCTTGCTTCTTTATATATGTAATATGATGCAATTAAAAACATCTTAACAAATTTTGAATAGAGATATATAGAACTGACAATCTTATGTTCTTGAGGTTAATCTTGCTTCTTTATATATATAATATGATGTAATTAAAAACATGTTAACAATTTTTGAATAGAGATATATAGAACTAAAAATCTTATGTCTATGAACATATATTCCGGGATCATTCAATGAATGAGTGAAATTATCATGATCTATCTGTTTTCATTAATTTATGAAGTTATTGCATTTCTTTGTGAATGTATAATTTACATTATTTGTTTGATCCACTTTTGTTTTGGTATAATCCTTGGTTATAAGATTTTAGTTTAAATTTCATGGGATGTGAAGTAGTTTATGTTCTATGCACGTCTATGATTGCAATTTAACTATTACATTCTATTTTCTGTAAATAAATAAAATAATTTGGTATTTCCCCTTTCTTGTTTTTTGGTTAAAAGCATACCCCATTTAAATTTATTTGTAAAACAAATTATTCATCAAAGGAGGGAGTTGTACCTCATAAAATTTAGAGAGAAACTATTTTCCATAGAAATAGTTTACTCAACTATTGGTAGTTGATATGCATTTAATTTTGGTAACAAAGTTAAGAATTTATGTTTTGAGAAAGTGCATAATTTATTAACAATTATATTTTTTGCAACTCTATTGGCGAGTGAATAAGAAATAATTAATAAGTTTCTTTATACATTTATATTTTATCTTCTTTCAAGACCAATTATGGTTCTAACTCATAACATTGTTATTCTGATGCTTCAACTAAATGTCAATTGGATACAAGATAAACAAGAGGATATAACATCACAATTGAATACCTTGGCTTGGAGGCTTAGGAGAAGTGGTAAAGAATACCATGTTGGTTGTTTTTTACACTATAACCAGGTTTGTCTTCTAATCTACCTATGAAATTGCCAATTCCAATCAAGGGCAGCTTGAAGGAGCTGGACCCACTGACGAGGACATTAAAAGTCTCCTACACTTCGGGCTCTGCAAGACCCGGAAGGGTGATCTCTTAACAACAACAAATAATCTCATTTAATAGCTCAACATATGTAATAGGATAATACCAAATAGAATTGGTTGTTCATCAGTAATATCAACTATTTGGAGCATGAGATAACCACAACACTATAACACATAGGGATTTAAAATGATTTCGAATTTAAAATGTTTCTGAGATGCACCAAGCTGCAAGATAAATTAGTCCCTAATTCTATGCTATGAAGTCAAACACGTAAAAATAATTCATTAGCAAATGACATTCAACCAGTGGATTTAAATTGTTGATGCCTTGCATCAATTTTTAGTGTCTTACACCAACAATCCCACTCCTATTATCACTCAAATTCTCCTTACCAAATCCAACCTGCACACTTGAAATCATTGTTATCTGCTCAAAGCATTTAACCATTTAATTGAAATAGACCCATAAAAAAATAACACAACCTCATGAAATTTGAGATGACAAACTCAAAAATACTTTGTATTATTGAATTCATATGATTAAACTGTAGAAGTATGGAGACAATTTGAAGATATTCATGAATGTGCACACACTTTCATGATTTATTTGCATAAACTTGTTGTATTTGCTTATGAAATAAAAAAATTACAGCTTACATACTCAAATTATGACTCAAAACTTGACATTTCTCTATCTACCCCAGCCTCATACAAAACCACAGAACCAGAACTTAATCTTAGAACTAGAACTTAATCTTTGAACCAGAATAATGGGAAGATAAGAGAATATAAAGAAAATAGAAGCTTCAGAAGAATCCCTAAAACTGATTGGGAAATTCCATCTAGAATCTCAATTCACAGTTGATCAACAATTTCTCAAAACCTCTCTACTCTCTCTGTAACTGAATTTGCCTCTTGATTTTCCTTTGTTCAAGTTGTCTTGTAACAAAAAATTCTGCCATGTGATGAAATTCCATTTCACTTACCAGCAACTAGAAAAACAACTCTTCCTTGCCCGTGAAAATCCTCTTCCTATTTTGCTCTCTTCTTTATTTTCATTCACCTTATATTATGCAATACTTTATTTCCCAGCACAAATACTTTTATAAAATGAATAAATTCACTTTATGTTCATTCCTAGCAAATAAATCTTCCTTATAGAGGGACTTACAGAACCACATAAAATATTCATCTCCATATTTAAATGGCACCTCACTGCCTCTCCCATGCAATTTCACTAAAATATTTCACCTAAAATATTTATTCACAGAGGCAAAAACATTTTACCCTCAAGAGATTTAATAATGGCTTTTACCTTGTTTTATGCGTGCTTCACCTTTATTTTTTAAACATTTACCCATTTAAAATCTTTTGCTCCCAATACCACTGGGTAAAATATTTTACCTGTGCACTTAGAATACCCCAGGTCCACCATTCATTTACTTCTTTCTTTTAAAAAAAAAATCATTTAATGTTGAACCCGATGCACAAACCTCACCCGATCAATTAAAATTTCTTCCAGGCCCACCAAATATTTTCCCCTATCATATTAACTAGCTTAGTTATCTTATAGAATAATCTATCTAAATTACGCCAAGAGATATCTTTACATGAAGCATATTGATTGTTGAGAGCATTGATAATAAGATAGAATGTATTGTTTGCAATTAAAGCATCACTCATCCATCCTATCTATATTATTGTTTGAATACAACATTTGAAATTTACATTAGTTAATTTCAAAAGCTTTAAGCCTATTTTCTTCTGCTTTTCTATTTGAAATTTGTTTTCCTCTCTTCATTCTTTCATATCTGTCGAATGTGAAAGGGGGCATAATGCGGATGCCTTGTATAGACTTGACATGGGAAATTCCCACAAATGTTAATCCTGTTCTTTCTGTTGGTCCTATATCGATTGTTGCTTTTTGAAGAGTTAGACCTTGTGCTTTGTGTATTGTTAATGCCCAAGCTAATCTTAAAGGCATTTGGATTGTGCTTCCTCGTTGAATTGGTGTGACTGGTACAGTAAATGGGTCTTCAATATTGAAAGGTACCCCATAGTAATTGTCAAATTTGACCAATACATATGTTGGTGGTTGTGGTGGTCCTGTTCGTGGTTTGTATACAATCTTTTGAACCAATCCGAGAGCTCCATTTACAAGTCCTGCTTGTATGCATAGATTTGATGTTAACATAACTCTTGCATTTATACTCAATAGTAACTCAATATCTAATTCATCATCGGCATTATCTTTTGCTAAACTGTTACCACCATTTTTTGTTGGAATGCTACGTGCAACTGGTTTTTCCAATGAGTATATTTTTTTCCTGTTGTGGATGTGAACATTTTCATTTGTTGCAAACAAATGAACATTGTTTTCAAAGTCCTCATTGGTTGTTGTATCAAGTCTTGTATTAGATCTTGTCATTAGAATTTCCCAGTCTTGTAGAGTAGCGTTTGCATCTTTAATGTTTTCCAATAGTTGACGAAATCTTTGTTGATTAGTGTTTAATCCATCTTGTCTGTAAATGTGATCCAAAGTAATTACATTTGTGAATTGTTCCCACAGTATTCTAGCTCACCTTTTGCTACTATATGTTGGTCTATCATTAACAGGTGGTAACTGTCTGAGGTCTCCAACCAAAATAAATGATATTCCTGAAAACAATTTATAAATATTGTGTTGTTAATTATTTTTGATAAAAAATCAATTGTAGTATATGTAAAAAAAAATTGGTAAAAGGAATAATATATGCTATTTTTTTTTTATTTAGATGCATACCTACAAAGTTTTGATATGAATTTTGTGGAAAAGCTTGACGGAGGCGACAATCTATGTTTTCAAGCAATTTTTCACCTAGAAAGCTCATTTCATCAATCAATATGTATCTAATATGTGCCAATTCCTGTTGCAATTGTGTTAATCATGTTCCTTCAAGTTGTTTGAAGTCTCTTATTGGAATTTTCAATTTTGAATGAATAGTTGATGCTCCAATATTGAATGTTGCTACTCCTGTTGGTGCAAGTAAAAGAAGTGGAAATTGATTTGGCATTGAAGCTTTCTGAAGTGCTTCTTGTATTGGACCTATAACATATGACTTTCCTGTTCTTTTTGTTCCTTGAATAATCATAAATAGTGGTGATTTATTCTGATTAGCAGTGTAGTGTGAGAGGATAATATTAACTGCTTTATGTTGTTTATTGTTGAGATTTCCATAGGTAGTAGATTGTGATACATTATGATGAACTGCAAAGCTATTATTTTTCATTTTGCTGATGAAATTTATAGCTTCATATGTGTACTGATCATCTTTGAAATCTGTAGACCAATCTGTTTGTTTGTCTAAATCTCTTTTTCCCAACATATCTATCTCTGAAATGTGCATATTTTGACCATGTTGTAGCCTTGATATAATTTCCAATTCATGCTCTATAGAAGTATGTTGGATAATATTACTATCTTTTGATTGTGAATTGTTATTGTCTTCAGTAATTTCTGTAATTTTTCTTTGCTCAACATGCCATTGATTATAGTTGAAGTTTTCCCAATTGGATATTACTGTATCATTGTTATGACCAATATCTCTGCTGATGTCACGGAATGGTTTGTATAGTAGCAATTCTAAGAAGCAATAATCGAACCATTTGTTTGACTCTCTTGGTGGAATTGATATAAATTTAGGAAATACTCGTACAATAGCTGAGTTTTTCCTCGGAGTCCATTTGATTTCATTTTTGCGCTTAGCATTATATATCCATGATTTTGCTGAATTAATTAATGATACTTCTTCCATGTGTGAAGGCCTTATTTTGCACACATCAATGTAAGATAGTTCTTGTTCTCCATTGTTATTATTTTCATGTAATAGCACATGTTTGAAAACTTCTTTTGATACATTTAGGTTGATAAATCTTCTGCTGCTTTCCACTAACGGTAGTTCTAATAACATATGGCTTGTTTATTGTGCTCCAATGTCCCTTTCTATTATTGTTTCTGTTAGAAGCTTTTTATAAACTTTTGCAGCAAGATCATCTGGATTTCTACATTTGCAAGACGTATTAACATTTGTTGGTACGTTTCTGGGCTTCTCTCTACTTTTGCTACATACTTTGCAATGTATTTAACCACAGCAAGTTTTGAAAGAACTGGTTGCCAGTCTATATTTGCTCTCCACAGTTGCAAAATGTATCTGTTGTGTGAATTAAGTCTGTCATCATTTCGAAGAGGCTCAAATTTTCTTTCACTAGTTTCTATATTTTTGTATAATCTTGGTCCTTGTAAATTGAGTGGCCATGGAGTATTATATCTATAAGTCATATTAATATCATTTAATTAGTTTTTTTTAATTAATTAGAAAAAAATATATGGTAGAGTAATGTATATAATTTTTTTTTAGAAGACTTACCTGCATATCATTTTTCCCTTTTTTTCTCATAGGCATGCACCTTTTCTGCAAATTGTATGTCTTTGTACACTGTTTGCTATCTCCTCATAATCCTTTTCTACATCTGTTTCTGCAAGTTGCCTTGTGTTTTTGAGACATGGATGAATAGTATTATCTTGGAATGCCTGTAATAGGAAGTTGATTTTTTTTCTATTAGATGGTTTGAAGAAAATGAATTTACATGTTTTTTTTTTTTTAAAAAATGTACCTGTAAATTTTGTCTAGTTGTAGTATGTCGACGATTCCATGCGTGAACAATGTTGTTGAAGTACATTTCTGCTGCATTTCGTTGTTCATTGTTGGACCATTCAATAGCATCCATGTTTGGTGCTCCATTTATCCATAGAAATCCATGTATGTGTGTTGATCCTCTATGTTGCCACTCATATCTGGACCAATAATCTGTAACATTAATTCCTCTCTGAAGGATTTCTTTTCTGAAATGAGAGTGTCGTAAGTGCATATATTGTGCTACTATATGAGGGTTGTTGATAATATTTTGTTTTCGCCAAACCTGTGCATGTCGTGGATCTGTTGGTTGTGTTCCTAGCATTAGTGCATGTAAATCTGGCCAATACAAGTCTGTTGCACTCAATGTATATAATATTGTAGGTGTACCAATTTGATGTAGCATGTCTATCAATTTTGCACGACATTTTGTCCAATATGATCTAGTGCCTCTTAAAGAAGTTCCATATCGCATCAATCTATATGCAAGATATGATGTTGGTGTTGTTCTCATATGATCACGTAACTCTTGTATAGTGATTGGCATATCATGGATGTTTCTTTTCACAAAAATTGCAGTTGATTTTTGTGCTCGATGCCTCATTATCATATTTGACATATAATATCGGAATCATGGATGTTTTGCAAACCGACCATCTTTGTATCGAAATAGATGCTTTACATATTCATGAAGATGTATTTGTTTTATTCGTGGCTCTAACCAATCGCATATACCATCAGGAAACAAAGTTGGAAATGCCATATTAAGTAATCGTGTTACATATTGTTATTGGAGATGAACTAATTATTGGCAATCAATAATTGATGTTGGATTGTATTTGAGTTGTTAACCCATTACGCGAATCAACTCCATTTCTATTTGTTCGTGGGTATTTGATAAGCCGGTGATGTAGTGTGATCAATGTTATTATCTTCATCAATATCCATCATTTGTCCAAAATCAAAGTTTCATTTGTATGCTTCTAATTCAATATGTCTTTGTTAAGTAGTTGATGAAAAATATTTTCATCATGGTTTGAGAATAAATTGTCTTGAGCATTTGGATCAATTGTGACATTAGGAAGTAAAAATTTTCATGCATTATTTTGTATTGCAATGCTTTATAAACACGATCTGCATTCCTTTGTGAAATGATAGTAGTGCCGCGTTGATCTTTCCTTGAACTATTATGATTGGAAATCCTATAATAGAATGGGACAATTTTTTGCTATTTGCTCAATATTATGTTCTTGGAAGCTTATAGAATTATCTATATTTATATTGACCACCTCTTGCATGTGTGACTTGTAGAATTGGGCTTCATTGAGCCATTAACATTTCTTCAACTTGAGTGAGATTTGATAATTCTTGTGGTTGTTCTCCTGAATTCATATTATTTGTAGCTGAAAATCTATTCACACCTCTCTCTTGTTTGCATCTATTGCAAATAGGGCCCTATTTGTTTGATATATTTTAATTTCGATATAACATTCTTCATAAATATGAAAAATTGATGGGATTTGTATGCATCTAAATGCTTTTGGAATACCATTTCCATATGTTTGAAGTTAGTTGCAAGCAACCCATTTGGATTAATTATTGTTTGAACATTTGAATTTGAACCACAATGGGAGTCATTTTCCTCTTCAAAGCTATCCATGTTTATATTTCCTTCCCCTATATTTTCCAATTGTGAATGTTGCATATTTAATTGTAATTTTTTCCTAGCATATCTTATTCTATCTTCTTCATTTCTTTTTTTCCTTTTTTCATCTCTTTTTGCATTAGTCATTTTCTGCCATTGTTGTTTTCTATATTCTCTTTGGTATTCTTTTTTATACTATTTCCTTTGTTCTTCAGATTGAAATTGTTTCTTTGGACGCCCCATATCTAACAAAAAAAATTCAATCCTATAAATTTATTGAGTATGAAAGGAGAAATATAATAACATTTTATGAAATACAGTTTACTATTGATTTGTAATTTAGTGTGCAATGAAAAGAATGAGCTTCAAAATTAAATTGTAGATAAATTCAGAAAGTCGGTTGGAAAGCATTTTTAAAATCCATTGAACTATGATGTAGTTGAAATCTTAAAAAACTTGGCATGTACAAAAAACATAGCTATAGAATTAAATACAATATTATATTATATATATATATATGAGAATTAATTTACAGAGAAGATATCTTAAGAGATATACATGATTGAAAATACACTTTTGTTTTACAGAGTATGTGCATAGGAGTTATTAACATGTATGAAAACCCTATACATGGGTATTGTTGATATACATTAGTTATGGTTCAATAATATTTTAAAATGTTCAATAATTTCGTGTGATAATCCTTGCTCATACTTTGTGTCATGGTATAGTTCTTTTATAAATCGACTGAATCCTACAACTTTACAAGATGTATGATGGAATAGTTGTGCAAGATCTTCGATTTCGTGTATTTCTTCTTTGACATCGACAATATGATAAGTTGCTTCTTCAATTTCTTTGATAATCTTGTCAGAATGTTCACAAATTGATTTGATTAATTTCTGGATTGGTGTTTTGATGTCGACATTTGAGTTGAAAGAGTCATCAGGGACTATTATTAGACTTGTTACTGAGTTGTATGAATGGTTTTCTTCAACATCAATATTGTCCATGATCTAAAAGGAAAGAAAACAAAATTAATATGGAGATTTTAATTTACATTTAATGTATTTAAAAGAATATGTATAACAACCATAAATGTATGTTGAACATTTTTACAAAAAAGTATACAATTATATACATATATGACAAGTAATGTACAAAGAAAATGTCTTAAGAGATATTTGATTGACAATACATTAGAGTCTTACAAAGTATGTACAAAACATGAAGTGTTAACATGATTCAAAACACTATACATGGGTGTGTTTCAAATACACAAATGTTTACAAGTTTTTTTTGCTCAAAATATGAAACCCCCAAATTTAAGCAATTGAATCTAATAGAACCTTGCTTTTAGAAGAATAATCAAAGTCCTTTGTTTTTATAATTGTGCACTTTAACCTTTCTTCATTGTCATAAGTCTCTTTTTTCACTTGGACTATGAATATATATTTCTTGAATAGTACTTTGTGGATAATGTTTGCAAACTTCAAATCATCTTGATCTTTGTGCTTCAATGTATACAATTCATTTTTTGTTACACCCATAATTTCTTCTCCTACTTTTTCAAAAGTTGTAGCCCAAGTTGAACCTATATGATCTTGCAGTTGGCATTGAAGGAGATATCTATAATCACAATTATTGAAGCTCTTATCACATTCTTGACAATACCAATTATCATTTCCATTTTTCTACACCTTTTTTTTGCATATCTTACCTTCAGTCTCCAAGGGGCAAGCAGTGTAATAGAAATTATCATACTTGATGAAAGATAATGCAACTTTAAGTAACATCCATGTAGTTGTATCACATATAGAAATTTGTTGACCTTTTATTTCTTCCACTATTTTTTGCACTAAAGTTTGATTAACAAATGAATTCTCCTTTATAATAGATTTAGAAGTGAAGTTTTTTCTTTTTGTATTAAACCAAGCTTTTAACTGTTCTGACTCTGGAAGATTTGGATTTATTAGAAGCTATGTTGTGCTAATTATCCCCAAAGATTACCCACCATAGTCACTTATTCTTGAGGCCTTTACAACGAGAGTTGTTAAAATTCCTGAATCACATAACTATTGAAGTTCTTGACCTTCCTTGTTGCAAAAATCACCCCACATGGTAAAGTCAATTTTGCAGTTTGACTTGTCACAAAGTTGAATTGTTTGTTTATGAGTTTGACTGCCATTCTTTCTCAATATTGTATAATATGGGTTGATTGATAAAACAATACCAATGATATCAACTGTTGAATTGCATTGCATTTCTTTCAATTCATTTATTGATGTGAAATTGAAAAAATGCTTGGGTATCAATGTATCCTCCTCAATACATGAATGAACAGTGGAATTACTTTGCAACAGTATTTCCCACTCATTGTTTGTATTGTTGAATTTTTTATTTGCAGGTTTCAGAGTCCCATTTGATATTGTAAAGACTTTCCCACTTTCTATAGTAAAATAGAATTGCTCTGCAATTGCATTGAAACATGTTACTCTTATTTCACCTCTATTAGAATCAAGTAGATCGAATGAAAAAAAAATTCCTTCTCCATTTGCATTTTTGAAGTGGTGAAGTTGTTTAATAGTCACTCTAGGTTTTATTGTCCATCTACTCTGGTAAGGATTCAAAGCTTTAATAGGAATGATTCTTTTAGGAGCTTGATTTTCTAAAGTAGTTCCTTGATCAAATAAAGGTATTGTTTTGTTCATTGTATTCTACAAACAAGTGAATAAATAAAGACTTATAATGAATGCATTATTATAATAAAGTATCTATTATTATTTTCTAAATTCATATATAAATAGTATATATATATATCATGTGTTAATTAATTTCATTATATAAATATATGTTAAATTTATAGAATTTTTTTTTTTCCATATCTAAATAGAAATTAAATATCAAGAGTAATTTGAATTGAAATCTTTATAGTGAAAATATCTTGGAAAAATTAAAACAAGTAATTTGAAATTTGTATTGAAGATTTAAAATATAACTAATCAAATCACGTTTTATGCAATTAAATTAATATGGACAAATGAAGTGATAAATACCTTTGTGAATTGTGTTTGATTGTTTGTTCGTGTTTGGGTTGGTAGCTACAAATAAATATGAAAATCTCAAGAATTAGAGGTCGCAAGCAACATTGAAATATAAAGCAAAATATAGAATATTTAAAAAGAAGATTTAAAATATAACTAATCAAGTCATGTACAAATTTCATTTTTTTGTAATTCATTATTAGTAAAGACATATTTTTTGTGGCATGTAAATAAATTTATAGTTGAATATATTTAAACATATTTTGAGTTATTCTACAATTAACTAAATAAATAAAGACTTATAATTATTATATTATTATAGATCTTTGCACCATAAGATCAAAGCTACAATCCTCCAAGCAGTGTTTATCATGAGATGGCTAAGAACCTGCTTCAACATTTCTATTCTCAATGGAAACCCATTGGAATATAAATTTGAAAACATAAGCCAATAATATGAAATCTAATTTCAATGGTAATATTTGAGAGTGTTATATAAATGAATCATTAGACAATGCAATCAATTAATGGATTCCTTGGTTGAGCAATAAGTGTGTTGCACACTTACAAAATTTTCAATTATAAAATCTTCAATGTTGGTTTTATCATGTCCTATTGAATAACTCTCTGCTTGTTAAGTTTATTAGAATTGAACTTAGGAAATAAGGACTGATCTATGTATCATGTTGTTCGTTTGCATATTTTTTATATTTTTTTTGTATATTTTGAAAAATCTAGTAGCTTTAGCAAGATTTGGTCTAAAGAATGCACTTTAACACTCCATATGACTAAAGAAGCATACTAAATATGTCATAAGCAAGGGTAGCTTATGGAAATAATTGTAGATAAATATTTAGCATACTAAATATGGCTAAATTAACATACTAAATTTGTCTAAAGATGCAAATCTTAATTCAACAACATAGATACTATAGCATATGCATAGGAAAATCTGAATTCAACATCACAACACTTTCAGTATGCACGTATACAACTACATTAGACATGGAAATAATTGTAGCATGTATTAACAAAGTTGATTTGTGTATGATAGCATTTGCATTTGATTAGAAGCTAGAAGGATAGTCTATCTACCAAAAAGTTTCTTCTATTTTTTATAGGGGCATGATGAAATAGATGATTGGTAAAAGGTAAGATGGTTTTAATTATGTTGTATGTTACTATCAATTTTACAAACAAATGATATTGGAAATTATGAAAACATTTAGAAATTGTACAAAGATTCAAAAATTTAACCATCTGCATGAATCCAAATCACTAAAAAATA
This sequence comes from Sequoia sempervirens, assembly GCA_007258455.2. Lineage (NCBI taxonomy): Eukaryota > Viridiplantae > Streptophyta > Pinopsida > Cupressales > Cupressaceae > Sequoia > Sequoia sempervirens. The sequence goes on along the minus strand of VDFB02350934.1, from coordinate 268,686 downwards.
TACATAAAATATATATATATTCAATAAATTCATGAACTGCATTTTTACAAAAACTATACAATTATATTCATTTTTTTGTTTATTTGTACAAAGAAGATATCATCGTAGATATCTAATAAATAAAAAACAATGTTATTTTTGAAAGTATGTACATGTGATATGTATAAGAATTAATGTACAATTAAGATATCTTTACTGGTATTTGATAAAGGATATACATTGTTATTCTATAAAGTATGTACATATGAGTTATTAACAAAATTAAGGATATACATTGTTTAGAAAAAGGAAAAACTGTTCAATAATGATGTTGGATGATCCCTGCTCGTACTGTTCGTCATAGTAGATTTGTTTTAAAAAAGAGCAAAAGCCACCTACTTTGCTACAAGTTTTATGGATTTTTTTTTGTAGTAGCTTCCATTTGTTGGACTTCTTCTTCAACAACAACAATAAGGTATGTTGCTTCTTCAATCTCTTCAATAATGTTTTATGAATGTTCTGAAATTGATTTAATTAATTTTCCAATTGGTGCTTCATTTTACGCATTTGAACCGACAAAATCATCATCTAAAATTACAATTGAACTTGTTATTGAATTTCTTGTTTGATTTTGATAACCTTCAATATTTTCCATTATCTAAAAAAAAAAACCAAATGAAATTATTATTCAAAATTTTAAAGAAAAATGAGATAACATTATTAGCTAAAGAACAAATTTTAATTTTTTTGAGAACACGATTTATTTCATAAGTACAAAACCTTGTTCATGACTTCAACAAAATACATGTGAAAATAAAAATAGAGATTATTTATTTATTTTTTCTAGTTGGTTAACTTTGAGTTATTTTTCACTTTAATTTTTTACTAATTAGAATTCATTTGCTTGCAAGTGTTTTAGTGTGTACCGTCTTAAAATGTAATAGAGGTGAGAATTGATTTTGAACTGATGCCTTGTGTTAGAATCTTTTCTGGATAAGCAGATTACCCATATGTGTGACATGATTTTTAAGAACGTGGGCTCTATTTTGAGGCAATTGCATTGGTCACAAATGGTATCTTAATCAAGGCTATCAATAGAGGTTAAACTGCATGGTATATGGAAGGTTTGACTCTTCACTTAGCTACTTATTCTTTTATCTAAAATGTTATGATTTCTAGAAAGCACAATATAACTGATTGCAGTAAAAGAAGGCAGAGAACCTTATGTGGAACCACAAGTTTATTCTAATTTTGTCTCTTACTGATATGTGCAGCAAGGTGGTCATTTTAAGAAATAGGAATTCATTGGATATGTCATATGATTGGACCACAAAATCTAACCAGATTGAGGTGCATCAATTTGCAAATCTATAGATGAGAACAACCATCAATTGGTGAGTATGTACATGGAAGGCTTAGAGGAGATAGTTTAAGGAAGCAAAAGTTGGAGGAAGCTTCTACATGGAGAGCTATCTCATCAATGCAATCTGCATATCTCACCAGTTTAGCTTGGAATTGTTTGCCTGGAATGTTTCAATATTGACAGTTTGTACATTCACAAGTATATGGTGCATTTACAAATTATTTATGATTTTTTCTATTCTCTTGTCCATGAGAGTTTGAAATTTGAGATAATATCACAACTATAATATTAAAAAAAAATTAAAATGCAAATTTTATCTGAAGTTTATTAACACTTCTATGATACTCTCTGAACTCACCAGTTTAGCTTGGAATTGTTTGCTTGGAATGTTTTAGTATTGATAGTTTGTACATTCACAAGTATATGGAGCATTTACAAATTATTTATGATTTTTTCTATTCTTTTGTCCACGAGAGTTTGAAATTTGAGATAATATCACAACTATAATATTTTTTTTTTCTTTTTTATTGCGCCTGGTAAACTTTTTAACGTGACTGGCGGCGCTGGTGCGACACGCCCTCCGGTACCACGGGGGTGGGGGAGACTAGAACTTGTGACCAACCTCCTGCTACAGGAAAGATTTAGCCAACCAAGCTAGGGCCCCAACCCATCACAACTATAATATTCAAAAACAAATTAAATGCATATTTGATCTGAAGTGTATTAACACTTCTATGGTACTCTCTAAACTCATCAGTTTAGCTTGGAATTGTTTGCCTGGAATGTTTTAGTATTGATAGTTTGTACATTCACAATTATATGGAGAATTTACAAATTATTTATGATTTTTTCTATTCTCTTGTCCACAAGAGTTTGAAATTTGAGATAATATCACAACTATAATATTCAAAAACATATTAAATGTAGATTTGATTTGAAGTATATTAACACTTCTATGATACTCTTTGAAACCAATAGAGGAAAAATATAGTCTAATTTGGTTAATGCTTGGAATTTAAAGTAAAACTAAAAATGCCAGTTGATCTATCCCAATTCATATTTTTGCTAGATTAAACTACTTAAGTTGTGAAATTGCCTAGATGAAAACAAAACTCTATTTTTTAGCAATTTTCACATTTGATGCATTCATTAGTTGCCTTCAACAATGAATAAAATGACATTTTTTCCCTAAACCTTTGAACCTCTAAATGTTACCAAAAAAATCTAATTTCTAAAAATTATAGGTTTGCAAGCAACATAGAAATATAGAGGAAAATATAAATTTTAAACAATAAAAGAAGTCATTTTATAAAGAGAAGATTTCAAATTTAACTAATCAAATGACATAGAAATTTATGGTATTAAATCAATATGAAAAATTGTAATGATAAATACCTTTGTAAGCTTTGTTAAACAATTGTGTCTGATTGTTTGTATGTGTTTCTTTTTATAGCTGAAGAAAAAAACTCTAAATTTTAGAAATAAACTATCAGTTTATAAATATTTTACTGGAAAATGAAAGAAAAACAATGTATAAATGGTAAAATACAGAAATGTAGATATAAAAAAATACAAAAAACACACATTGGATTGATTGTACATTAATTTTTTTTAACTTAAGTTTTGAGAGCTGAATGGATTTATACTTAAAGTTTGTTTAGTACGTCTGGCAGTCATCATTAGACGAGACTATCAAGAGAGTTTTCAAAAGATCACATTTAGCTTAAGGTATAAATAAGGCAGTGAAGATCACTTTAAAATAAATTTTTAGACCTGTAATAAAGAGGGACAATCACCATATCACCAAAGACACAGTCATGATCAATAGCCTATTATGATTTAAAATGCAACCCCTTCTACAAACTTAATGGATAGTTTGTTCTTGAGATGCAGATAGTTTCAAAAATATTAAGGATAATGAAAAAAAAATTCAAGACTAAATACATAAAGAAGGGACAATCATGACCCTATGAATATGATAAGAACCATAAAGATGCCAATAATTTTCCAATAAAGGATTGTGGCAATATTACCAAAGCATGACAATACCTCAAAGTGCAATAAAGATGGGTATTCACTAATGAAAGGAGTGGAAGTCATGAAACTTCTTTAAAGGAACATGGAAGAAAACAAATTATAGAACTATTTTCAACCAAAGATCCCAAAACATGGAAGAAAACAAATTATAGAACTATTTTCAATGAAAGATCCCAAAACATGGAATGAGTTCATTTCCAAATGAGAGTGAATGAAAGAGAGAGAGAGCCACTCTCTTAACAGAAAGAGCATTTAATAAATGCAACAAAAGATCATGTGTTCTTTTTTCAATTTGGAGGATTTTACAACTGTGGTTCAACATACACAATCAATTACTGTCAATTTGGTCAATATTGTGGTCCTCCAATACTGTAGGGCTGAAAATGGGGAGCCAACCCTTATCACTGTCCACTTAAACAACTTGGTATTTGTGGAAATGGTCCTTTTCAATCCCCTGGCATCACATAATTCCAAAATACACACAAGAGTGACCTCCTTTCCTTTGGGTTTACAAACATTGCTAGTGCATATAGATGAAAAAATCCATCAATATACAAGTCAGTAGTTCAATGTCTAAATTGATGTTCAAATTGAATGTAGAAAGCAAGCAGGATTTTCAACTATTTCAATTATGTAGATGCTCCACCTGAATGTAACGCCATATGTTGAATTTGTTTGTTTGTGTTTCCAAGGCTGGTGGTATTGCTTGTCTAGAAGTAGGGAAAACCACTATAGTGCTAGAAGTTCCTTAAGGCAATCAAGACAAGGTTTTCAAAACATGGGTAGTCCCCATATTTCATAAGATAGCAAACATTTTGACTATGCTTCATTGACTCTTTTTCAGGAAGACATTCTTTATTTCCACTAGAGAATTGCAAAAGAGATTCTGAGTCTAAGAGAAAAATGACTGTCGTGCCTATTCAGATATAGTCATGTTGACAGGGAATTCACTATGCAAAGAATGTTTTGGACCTAGTGTTTGGATAACAATATGCTTTTAGATCTTAGAGAAAGACATTGAAATGTTTTATATGCTCCTTTTCAGGTGGATATCCCTTATTTACACAAGAGGGCAACAAAGGAGATTCTGAAACCAAGAACAGAGTGACTGTTGTGCCTTTGCAAACTAAAATCTTGTTGGCTAGGAATTCAGCTAGGGTTATGTATGCTACATGCTCTGATAAAGTCAAGAAGAACAAAAATGACAATATTAAAGTCATTTAAGGAAACTTCAAAAGGTAAAGACCTATGATAGTGAAAAGTTCAAGTGTAAAATGCCAATTCCAACTATTCAGAGGGTAGATTTTTCATAACACTGGTTGCTAATTCACTATCTACAGAAGAATTATAAGTCATTAGTTCCAAGTACAAACATAATTTATAAGTTAATACTTTAAAATAATGGAAACAATGAACTAGAGAACTTTATCAAAAGGTAAAGACCTATGATAATGAACTTTCTTGAAATAAAGAGAACTTGATCATGAGGAATGAAAGAAGATGAGTCATATGAAGATGAAGGATATATAAAGGCTTGAAAGCATGCATCAGTTGGTAATTGAATGAGGGATGCACCATCAGTTAGAAAACAAAGAATGCAAAAAATGAATTTGTTAAAGAAAATACAACTTTGTAAATCTACAGGCACTGTTAGACTAAAATGTCAAAGGCAAGAAGGAAACAGTTACTTTCTGAAAGGAAATTGAACGCAGTCAAAAAAACAAACAATGCAAACAATGCATTTGTTAAAGAAAATATAACTTTGTAAATTTGCTTGTGAAAGAAAGGTTATCGTATTTCGCAACAACAAGAGTACTTTTTGCATGTAATTTCTAAGAGTTATTGTATGGAAAATAATTACTCCATTTAAAGGGAAATTGTGAGGTGGTGGTTTGAAATTTATTGAATTCCCATTTTTTTTGCAACAGTCATCCACGTCCATGTCTATTGTTGAAAATGGTAATACGTGATTTCTTGTATTCGCGACATAAACAACCATGAAGACCATTTTTTTAGCTTCATTATGTTCCTTATCTATTATTTGCAGAATAACCAACCATGTAGACCATGTTCTTTGCTTTATCCCATTCATTATCTATTACATACATTATGAACAACCAAGATTTCAACCAAGATTTTTGTTGTAGCTAATATTTAATCAAATTTTTTTATGTAAACGGATGCTTGTGATTGTAGTGGTACGCATCTTGGCGTAATTATTTAATCTAATGAAATTAAATTTTATGAATAGATCATTTATGTATTTATTTATTACTAGCAATCACACCTTGGTGTGCAATGGGTATGTCAAAGAGGTGCGGAAGGTCAAGTAGAAAAATATTTGGTTTTTTTTTTTGTTGCATACATTTATAGGGTACGTTGGGTGAATTGGTAGACTATTGAGAAAATTATGTTGTTTGTTTAACAAAGGTCTCAATAGAAAAGTGATAGCTTCAAATAAACCATGCATCCACTTAGAAGGATCAAAACACGACCAAAAAAACCCTCTAAATCAAAAAGATAAATAGGCTCCATTACCAACAAGCTCATGTTGTGTTTACAATAGGGAGAGAGGGAGAGAGAGGTGGGAAGATAGAGAGGGGGGTAAGGAGATAGAGAGGAAGACAAAGATGGAGAGGTAGAGATAAAGAGAGAGGAGAGATAAAGAGAGGGGAGAGGGATATATAGATATGGAAGAGAAAAATATAAAGGGAGATAGATGAAGATAATGAGAGAGGGATAGATAGAAAGATAAAGATAGAGATAGGAAGTGATATATAGAGAGAGAGGGAGAGATACAAGGGTAGAGAGATGTAGTGATAACAAGATAGAAATAGAGGGAGAGATGGAAGAAGTATGGAGAGATAGACATAGAGAGACAAATAGATATAGATATGGATGCCAAGAAAGAGGGAGAGAGAGAGTGAGGGAGAGAGATGGATGGGTAGAGATCTTGGGAGACATGTCTAGAGATAAAGGGGGAGAAAGGAAGAGTAGGACAAATAGATAGAGAGAGGTAGAGAGAAATATAGAGAGAGGTAGAATAAAAGATAAAGATCCAATTTTTTTTCTATATATAAAATATATTATATTTATTTATATACCATTAATTTATCCTTGATTAAGTATTATCAATTGTTTTAATTTAGTTAAAATAGTAATGATATGCTTCAGAGTGCCAATAAAATGAAGCTCATTGCTGGAATCTCTATTCCAAAAGATGTTGATGTTATTAATATGCATTATGTTGATGACACTTTACTATTCTTGCAAAATTTTGAAAAAAATATTTGCAATGTGATGGAAATTCTGGAACTTTACTATGCTACTTGAAGGTCTAAACTTGCTCATGATAAAACTGAATTCTTGTTGGTTCAGGCAAGACCTCCTCCTCCTTGAATTCCTCAAGAATGGAAGCATATTAAACATGGAAAAATCATCAGGTATCTTGGGATAAATTTTGGCTTTAGGGTTTCCCTCCCTGATATGTGGAGTTGGTATCTTAACATACTCAAAAATAAACTTTTTAGTTGGGGAAATAAGTTTCTCTCCTTGGCTGGTAAAATCCAAGTTACCAATAAATTTTTCCTTGCCACACATGTTTATTATTCATCTTGCTGGATGCCTTCCTACAAAGGTTATGAAGACCTAATCAAGCTTATTCAAAAGTTTTTATGGACTATATGGGATAGAAACATGGGATTTGTATCCACATCATGGAGCCATTGCATTCATCCTAATTGTAAAGGGGGTATGGGGTTAATTGATCCAAAAAATCAAGGTATCTATTCAGCTGCTAAATGGATTATAAGAGCTATCAAAGGTGAGGAATCATGGAAGATTCTTATAAGAAACAAAATTAACTCAACATCAATTAAAGGTAAATGGCAACCAATGGGATTGCTTGCAAAATCCTTCATGCCCCCTTCTTTTCAATTAATGGTTCTCCAACCCTTCAATTGATTTGGAAGGCTTGGCAACATATTTGTCACCTTTTACAATGGAGAGATGCCTCTCTTCAACATGGATTCAACTTCACTTCTTTCATTTGGTGGAAAAAACTCATCCATTATCATGAGCAACCCCTAGCCTTAAGCTTTCTAGTGTACCTTCAACACACATGCCCCATTTGAAACAAGGACCCTTCTCTCTTTCCTTTGCCTCATCGAGTCATTTTTTGTAGTCTCATTTTGTGTGCCCCCTGTTTTGGTGTTCAAAATGGTTAGTGAGTCCTAAAGAGTTCATCTTGAGTTGACCATGTTTCACCCCCCTCAAATTTTCTAAGTACCAAGTCCTTGCGAAATCCCATTGGTTGTTTGCCTTGGCTTTTCACTAAGTCAGTGTCCATGGAGCTCATCGGCCCCACCTTGGTGGGTCTCCCCTCTTGGATTTCTGTTGTCTCAAATGACTTTCATCTAGCAGCTTTTTGCCCATCAGGTTTTGGACCGGTCCATCATTAAAATTTCAGGCGGCTGTTAGCTTGTTGCTTCCCATCCATCAGAACCTGGAGAACCCGTCACCGTCTCTCTAACACCAAGTAACCCACGTCCATCTTCCTTGCGGACTTCGCCCCTCTCGCGACCACTTTTGAAAATATGACGGATCACCAACTCTTTGACCCACCATACCTACATTAAATAGGGACATTAAATGCACTTAAGTCTATAAATATGTGACAATGAAAGGTCATTTTCACCTATTAGTTTGATTAGAGCGAGTCAAAGCTACCTTGCGATCGCTGTCGCCAAGCCTGATGAGTGTCGTTGTCGATCCAATATGTTTACTAGTTGATTTGATTGCCTCCATCAGATTCTTGAGGTGAGTCTACCGCCTACACCCTATTTCATGTTTTTCCTTTATTTCTGGTAAAATGGATAAATTTGAAAGAGGAAAACTCATGAACTAAGTAGAAGAGACCAACACACACAAAACCCATATGATAAAAACTTGAAAAATTTTCAAAATCAACATAGCACCGAAACCTTGTCTTCCCGACACCTTTCTTTAGCCAGAGCGTTCACGCTCTACAGACCCGAGCCCCCTCATTGCCACTGATAACCTTGGAAATAGGTTGAAATTTAATGGATGGAAATTGACTCCTTTGGGTCCACCATCATAAAAGGACCCCATCCTTTCACTGTTTGAAAACTTCACAAAATTTCATTAGTTGAAGGGAGATCCAATGAACCTCTCAAAAATGACTCCACGAGATTCCTTCCTTGGGACGCTGCCTATAATCTGTCATTCCAAATGGCTTTCTAGCCACAGTCTCCTGACAACTGAGCCTCGCTCTTCAAAATTTCCAATGATCAAGCCCTTGTGAATTCCTAAGTCATGACTTGTATTGGCTCCCACCTCGCAGAATTCTGCTAGCAGGGTTCTATTGGAGTTTCATTATTCCAAACCACATTCTAATCCCTTCCATCTGACCTTTGGGCCCCGCTCTTGCATCTACCATGTAACATTGTTTGAACTTGAAAATAACCATGTGCCAAGCTCTTCACGGGTCTCACCTCGTAGAATTTTGTCTACGAGCTGCCATGCCGAATTCTCCATCCTCAATGACTGCTAGCCTTTGGCATTCTGACCACTGGGTTTCATGCGCCCCATGACTATTTGAGTGAAATCATGAGAATTGCAAAGTGATCGTGCTCCATGGATCTCCCTTATTGGGCAGCCGTCATTGAGACTCCATCCTATCCTCGCCATGCCCACATGAAAAACTACCTTCATCTCTCCTATGCTTGAAACCTGAACTTCCCTTGGCCACTTGATTCTCCAAACAACAAACGAAGTAATGTGCAAAGGAAAAACTCTCCACCTACACTTGACGTGTCGGGCCACCTCAATCAAAACATCGTATGTCATATGTCATTTCCAATGGAAAGTATCTGGCGGCCTTCTGCCTTTTTTAACCCAAAGTGCCTAATCAACAAGGAATTTTTCTACTACCTTCCAAAGTTGCGGGCCTCACGTGTTGGAACTTTGCCTCTAGAATGACATCCTTCCAGAGCCGTTTTAAATAGTAGAATCAAACAATAAAGCTCCCCTTTGAGCCTGATTGCCAGAGAGATGACCTAAATTCCCTCTAATCACCAAATAGACTTTGACCCACATGTTAAGATAGGGCACTCTCCTCAATGGACCCTTCAAATTGATCAAACACGAAGGCAGATCTTGACAGGAAAACCATGGTGCCCTGATTACCGTCCCTCCTGTAGCTCCTCCAGAATAGCCATCAGGCCAAGGAAGTCTGACCCCTAGGGCCTGAACTGACCAAACTCCCTCCTGTAAAGTGCTAATACCAATCTAAAAGATATGTTAGATTTCTTAAATGCTGATCTATCTAATCTAACCTCGTTTGTGGAATTTTGGATAACTTTTATGTGGTTTCATGCTTGATTATGCTCTCCCCTCTTTTTCTTGTAGGAAATATGGAATCAGGTGGAGGACCCTTGGGAGTGGTCATGGAGAAAGACAAAGGAAAGAATACTAAGGAACCTTGTGGAAAGGATGATAAGGATCAGACGAACTATAAGTTCCAAGGGGAACCTCTAAACTCCAAAGCCACCTCAACCTAGAAGGAGGTATTTGACACAAACATTAGACATATAGACATTGATGAATTTAAGCAGATAGTCTGAATCAACCCTAAAATAGAGAATGCAAGAAATATCAAAAGTAGTGGGTTGGCTAAAGCTATGGGCTTTTCTCTTGCCCTCATCGCCCCTAAACTTGTTATGGCCTATAGAGAGGCGTATCAAGAAGAAACCAGAACCATAATAGACAAAGATGGAAATGTTCTAGTTGAAATTTTTGCTAAGGAAATAACAAAGAGTTTTCATATCCTTACCTTTGGGGAGATGAAAATTCCAACAATGGATGATGGAAAGGCTATGTGGGATCAAGACCCCCTCAAGCATAAAATACTTATTAATCAGTACTGGTTCAAGGAAAAGAGGGGAAAGATTGCAAAGGTTCACTAGGAGCTCTTCCACAATGACTTTTATGAGGATTACCATGATTTGGTGAGCTTACTAAGCAGAGTAATGGGCCTTCCTACTATTGCTTACTTCCAAGAGTGGATGTTGTACTTCATTAAAGGGATTCTTCATGGAGAAGCCAAGTTCTACTAGGCAGGGATAATCAGTGATTGCTTCTACGAACAATTTATGGTTGTAAAGAAGATCTCCAGATTCTACATGACATCTTACTTGGTCTATTCATTGGCCAAATAGATGCAATATAGAGGCTTATTTAGAGTTCTAGATGAGGAACTAGGTAAGGAGCTGAAATTTTATGATAAGTATCCCCAACTACAATTTAGAAACTTCAAGAGGGACTATTGCAGAGTTAATGATGCTTTCTTAGGTCATATTATCAGATTGCTTAGGGGTGACTTTGAAAGAAGAGTCTCCCACACTACTAATTCCTTAAGCAATTTTCCTTCTTATTCATCCAATATCCAAAGTTCACCTACATTCATGCTGAAGGTGTTTCAGAAAGACCATACTAGCTGCCCCGATATCCCAATGATCAGATAATACTATTAGAACTCTATTGGTTGCTATGACATGCACACACCCTTTTGAGTGAAAAGAATAAGGCAGGGATTCCTTATCCTCTCTCCTTCAACAAATGGTTATATGAACTCCATACCTCTCAGTGTGCCAAAAATTCAGAGAAAGAGTTGGTGGAATACCATTTGAGACTCCACACTTCCTAGCCACAGATGTATGCCTATGGAAAACTCAAGAAGGAACTTGGACCTAAATACACCCATCTACATAGCATCAAGGAATTTTGAGCTAATTGCAAATATGATAATGAAGTGTGAATGAGGCACTATATGGGAATGAAAACATATTTTGTAAAGAGGGTCAACCTATTCCCCGTACCGAATCAGGTAGGAAAAGATGAAAATGTAGTAATGGATCTTGAGTACAATGTCGTTATTAATCTCCTACTTCCATTGATCGACTAGGATGAACAAGAGGTTGATGACCTCGATATTCTAACTAAACTCATTGAGGCCAAAAAAAAAGAGTGGTTTGATGGTCAAATTTCCCAATTGAAGTAGCAAGGGGTCACTTTGACCTATGAGGGGCTCGAGAACGAGCCAAAAAGTGAAACTAACAATGGGACATCTACCACCCCATTAGGAGAGACTTCAAAATCTCCTCCATTCACTAGGCCAAGGAAGAGAAAATAATTTTTTGAACAATAGCCCAATCCTAAGGTATACGCAAGAAATGCTTCGAAGGGAGAACCTTCTAAGAAACACAAGAGATCAGATAGATTCATAGAGATTCCTACCATTTAAGTAGATCCACTTCACAAGGGAGAGGAAATGGAGGATGAGCAACCAAAATCCCCACCTGTTGCCTCCACTACTGTTGCCCCTCTGCTTGCTTCTCAGGTGATGGTGGCCACTTCTCCACTGGTGGTGGATATCTCTGTCCACCTTGTCTCTTCTCCACCCACCGTGTAGATTGTGACCATAGACTCTTCTTCCGCCACCACTTCTCCACTCTCCTCTACTTCCATGTCTCCAACTACATCACTACCCCTAGCCACAACAAAAATAGCAATGCCTATGCTCTCACTTCCAAAGGAATTCTCTTGAAATATGCAAAATGTTCCTACAGAGCTTTCTAAAGTATTAATGAATTCAACCATCCAAGCTTCCTTGGAATAGGTTCTTGCCAACATTCTTGCCTCAACTCCTCCAACTGAACCACCAGAGATGAAAGCCACAATGCAAATATCTGAGGAGTTAGAGAGGCAAGAAAAGGAAGCAATGAGGGAATTGGAGAAAGAAGCAGATGATTACCATGAACACCTGGAGCACCAACATTGTCAAATTGATAAGGTGGTCTGCATAGGATAAGAAATGAAGTCCTCCAAGGGTGATGAAGAGGAGGATGACACCAAATACATTGTAGAGACCTTTGATGTAGACCTCGAGAAGGAGTTGGATTGACAGTTAAAGGATGTTGGAGAGGAAGTAGAAAGGCCACCTTCTAAGGAAGAAAAGGAGTCAAGTGATAAAATGGGGGAAGATACTGAACTTCCAACTAGGGAGCCAAAAGAAAGCCCCAAGCATGGTGAAGAAATGCTCCTCTCGAAAGAGCAAGAAGAAAAAGAAAAGAAAGAACAAGATGTGCCACCTCAACATGAGGAAGAGGAGAATAAAGAAGATAAACCTGAAGAAGTTTTTGAAGCTAATAAGAGCTTAGAAATGGATAATTCTGAGAAGGAGGCTGAAGCAAGAAGAAATCCAAAAATAGAGTCTCACAGAGAAGAATAACATCCTAAGGAACATAAGCATGACACTGAGGAAGAGGAAAAGACCTATAAAGGAGAGGAAAACCCCAAGAAATGCAAACCCACAAAGTCCCCAATCGAAGACATAGTGTTCACCTGGGACTCTAATGAAGAAGAAGGAGACATGAGGATGAAGCAAGAAGTTCCAGATGATAAAGAGATTGAAGTTAGGAAGGATGAAGAAGAAGGTGATCGTGAATCACCCAAGGAAGAGTCTAAGATGCCTGAGTGGTTAGAAAATAAATTAGAGAAGAAGACTTCGACTCTTAGAGATCCCAAGGTAAGACTCGAGGCCATCTTGGCTCAAGCCCAGATCAACACAAAGAAGGAAAAGAAGCCTAAAGTCAGATCCAAATTGACCATGGACGCTTTTGGGTCTAGGACTGTGCAAATTTCCACACCTGTGGTTGGAGAAGGAGTAAGTTATAACATCTCTACCATCAACTTGGGAACAACCACCAGGGATCAAAAGATAGATCACCTATAGGAGTTAGTTGCCATAGTGGTGCGTCAAATGCACAAGGAAAAGATCTCCAAAGAAGAACTAAAGCACAAGTGGTTGATTTAACTACATATATTTAGCAGCGGTTGTCCATGGAAGAGCTACCCACGACATCCTTGACACCACCACAATTTCTATCCAAGGATCATATCGAAAAAATTGAGAAAGGAAAGAACTAGACTAAGACTATGGAGGATTGGTTCTGACAGGTCTTGTATGATAGAAACATGGGCATCAATCGTGTTGTCAGGACAACAAATAAGTTCATAGAAATACAAAAATATCATTAGGGCACAAAGAAGTTCTGCATTGACTTCCCAAAGATATACGGGTCCACTTATCCTAAAATTGAGGCCATCTTCAAGCTGCCTCAGAAAACATGGGAAAAGGAGCTTGCATTGATAGAGGATGATCATTGGCTGGTGGATATGTGAAAGATGGATTTCAATCATGGAAAATAGATACTAGAGCAAGTGCTTTGTAAAGTGTATCTTGAAATTGATTGGGCCAAAGAAATTAGGGTAGACTATAGTCAGTATTTGAAATTAATGACAGGTTATGATATGCTCGCCATCAAGATTGATCCAAAAAAGATAAAGCCCTATTTCCATATGAAGATGGAAGATGGGATGTTGGGTGAGCTTACCACAGATTTTATGAGTTTTCTTGCTCGGTATTTCTACCTATCTAAACAAGTCAGGGACAACACAACTAAGTATGATGGAGATTGGGATACACTCACAGGCCGATCCAAGCAATGGAACTACTGGGTGCTCCAATCTAATAGAATGGAAATTGTTAAGCTCCAGGCATTAATCAAAAAGTTCATGGAATATTCCACTTTGAAGAAGTAGAAGGGGAACCCAATCATTGATGAGAAACTCCTCACAAAATAGATGCAGCAAAGGAAATCAGCTAGAGGAAAAAAGTGCTATAGTGCTGCCAAAAGAGGATAAAATAGGGAAAAGACAAAGATGTAATTTTAAATTGTAATATATTTGGGGGTAGGTGAAACCCTAGTTTGAAGCGAATCTTGGCCACACAATACAAATAAATCTTGGACATTCATTTTTCTTTTGGAGAACTATAAATAGGGGGTTTCCTCTCATTTTCAAGAGAGTTGAGTTGTTGTAAAGGCATGCTGTAGAAATTTTAAGAGTTCATTGGATTTTGGTGGACTCTTGAGTTTCTATTGCATGTTACATGGTTCATCTCCCATAGTTAGTTGATTTAGATAGATTTACTTTGTTGTTCTTCATGTTTTAGATTACTTTGATAGATTAGTTAATGTTGTTCAATGGTTGTGTAGATTTATGCTATTTTGATGCCTTTCATGTCCATACTTTTTGATGTTTACTGATGGTAGATAGCTGTGTAAAGTTAGTCTGGGCATAAACTAAAAGCTGCTCCAAACTTCTACCTTTTATTCATGCATGTTTATGGTGAATGAATGGTTGAATATTTGTAGTCCTTAGAAGCTTGCACAAGTTTCATGATACTGTGAATTAATCTGGTTGAGTGAAATTATGTTTTAGGAAGGATTTCCATAGTAGAACCATCCATGATCATTGTTCATCATTAGTTTCAGATCCAGGAACCTCTTCTCCATGATCTTTTCCTTTTTTTTTTTAATAAATAGCCTATGCTGAGGTTCACTGCACATTGTAAAGCTAAATCTTAATATAAAATAGGAGTTTAAGATTGTTGTTTGAGCTTGCAGCAAATTGCACATTCACTTCCCATCTCAAGAAATCCATTTTAAGATTGACCTTTTCTCCAACCAAACTCTATAAGCTTCCCTGTGATTACTAGCGAAATCACATCAAATATCTACTGAAAGGTTCCATGCATGTCATGACCTAACAGTCGAGAGAACTTGGGGTGATTTTAAGAAACTTGCTGGATATTTCCTTTCAAGAGAGGTAGTGCACCTATGCAATGTCTTTATTGAGAAAGTGCATAAAACACCCATCAATAGAACTAGTGCTAGAAGGAGGGAAATTTGAGCTAAGTTGGATCAAGGTGATTCACTCTCCCTTGAGAGGTCCCAAAGAGTTTTAAGGTTTACTCCAAATAAAGGAGAATTCCAGGAACTACAACCACCTAAAGGACAAGAAAGACTAAGAGAGAGGACACACCCTCTTCTTCCTCTTTCATTCCATCTAGTTCACCTTTGCCTTCACCTCCTTTCTCTTTCCATTCGCCTCAAACTCAACTAAATTTCTTCACCTTCACCCATTCCACTAAGCTATATCACACTGCATTTCCACTTCTTGCTTCCCATAGCCGAGGTGTTGCCCCCTCCCTCGCCCTCCAAGTCCAAGGCACAGTCTCGACTGTCGTTGCCCCTGTGTAGCCCTAGGTTACTGTTCAACAACAAATACCACCTCTACCTCCCCTCATGGCTTGGATTGGGAAAAAATCTTCTCCATTGCACTTCAATTCCTACCAAAACATGCCTAAGAATCCAAAGAGATTTTGTTCGAAGTTCAATCCTTGGGATCTGTAGAGGACAATAGAGGAGCACATCAAGATATTCCAAACAATGCTAAAAGACATACAAATTGATCAAGAAGATGTGGCATGAAATATCTTCCCTTATTCATTGGGGGAAGAGGCCTTCTATTGGTATATTAACTTGCTAGTAGGATCCATTACATCTTAGGATTTGATGATGAGCACCTTCTTGCAAAAGTACAAGATCCCGATCAGCTCTTCGAAGCTATACTAACAATTTACAAAAGTTTGTAGGGAAATCAATGAACCGATTAGCTCCTTCAATGATCAATTTCATTGAGCCTACACAAGATTGCAAACCCTGTCTACACTCAATGATGCTGCTGCCTTTCCAGTCTATTATGCAGTTGTGACTAGGTGAAAATCCTTGTTCCTAAATGTGCAGCAACAACAAGAATGCAATAAACAATGAAGAACACCTAACACCTCAAGATTGGGAAAAATGTTGAAATTGAACAAAGAAGATGGAATAAAATGATTATACCTTGTCAAGTTATCCCTTGGTTGGCCCTTCTATCTTTGATGTTGTGTATGCTCCTTGGATGGAAAATGAGATGAAGATGCAAGATGAGTTTGAAAGCGTGATAATGGTGGATTCAAGTGGTATGATAAAGGAAAATTGGCTAAGTATGGATTCAAATGGTAAAATGGCAAGAGTTTGGTATCAAATGCATAAGGTTCCTAAAATGAGAGAAAAGAGGGGGGATTTATAGAGGTTATTGAATTCTCTAGAGAATTATCGAGAGAATTCAATAGTTAAGATTGAGCCACCATAGCCAAGATGAAGGGCTATGGTGAGGTGAGGACTCACAAACCCTCACATCTTGACATGTGGAAGGTGAAGTGTCCAAAGAATGTGATGAGGTGTAGGTGAGGTGGAAGAAGGACATGTGATGGAGGTACTTGCAAGTACCTTGATGTGACCACTCAATGATCACATGGGGAAGAGAAGATTCCTTGGAGGAATAAAAGTGAATTTAAAATTTATAATGATTGGGAGATCTTATGGATAAGACAATGTTCCCAAAGAGAGGTGAGAAGTACCTTGGATAAAACAAGGTGCTTAAAAAGGTAAGTACTTACCCACATGTGACTTGATATGAGAAGTCAGATTCTAGAATGACAAGTCAAAGGTTCTAAAACTTGCATGGGGAAGAGAAGATTCATTGGAGGAATAAAAGTGAATTAAAAATTCAAATGGGGAAGAGAGGAGCCTTGGATGAATAAAAAAGAATTAAAAATTCCTTGGGGGATGGGGATAGTTGACCAAGGTACTGATTAGGCTTAACTGATCAATAATTAGAAGATAATTAGTGGTTAATAAGGATTAGAAGCGAACTTGCAAAATTTGGAGGATGTGACACATCCTAATCAAGAATTAAGCATGTGCACATCATTAATGATGAGATTAGAGAGTTGATTAAGATTAAGAAAAAATATATGACATGTGAGTATATTTATTTAATTCATTTGATGAAAGGGAGATTAAAGAGGCGAGGTATTTAATTATTAACTAAATACCTTAGGTATTTAGAAGAATTAAGGGATATTAATTAGATAATAGAAATATTACCTAATTAATGAAAATAAGAGGATGTTTAGATGAAGAGGGATAAATTTGGACAAATGTGAGTGTCCAAATTTAGGTGTCTACAACAACATTGGACAACCTCATAGTTGCATTGGTAAAGAGAATGCGACCATCTCCAACTAGATTAGTGGATGCCTATGCGGAGGCAGTTATTGATAGTACAAACTTGGGGCAAAACATTTTCGGTCTGCTACTTTCCTTGGGGCCAATGGCTCATCCGATGTAGGTTCAAGGGCTTAACCAAGCATTCATTCATTAGACACCTCTTATGAACTAGGTGCCTCAACTGCCCATAGTCCCACATCCGGGACAACTGATGAACCAAGTGCCTCCTATGCCTCCTTCCGTGCAACCCCAACAACAACAGACCTACCCATAGGCTCCCCAACAATAGTAGGGATACTCTTAGTAGACCCAAACACCATTATACCTATAGGGAATGAAATTTCCCCCAGCACAACAAAATCAGCTAGCTACCCCTCCCATTTTCCTTCAAAGTCAAGTGTTGTGGCCAAGTAACACCGAGAAAGATCGACTTGATGAGTTGATTGAAATGATTAAGAAAATTTCCACGAAGATGACACACCTGAGAAATCAGAATAATTAGCTGCAAGTTTCTAGCGGAGTATTCAAGACAACCTCAACAAAGAAAGTAGGGATGATTGTGATACATGACCTTCTTTAGGACAAAGCTATGAAAGAGGACAAAATTCTAACCAAAATTTTGAAAGGAGGCCAACCCAAAGATAAAATAGAACGTGGAATACTAGGCCCAACAACGAGGGTGTCCCTAATCCACTTGATCAACCTGCTAGCATAGAGAAGACAACTAGTGGTGTGTACCTTGCTGAAGCAGCTCTCTTTGGATGGTGTCAGATTCACAAAACTAGCAGGCACTTTGAGTTGGACTACCCCAAATTCCTCACAACCACATAAATCTTCCAAGTCAAAGTTCAAAATCTCATAGACAATGTTGGATGCTGCGACATAGTCCCATCTGAGCCATATGACTCCTCTTATCTCATGGTCAATCTAGTGCCATTCCCTCAGAGTGAGAGCAATGTCTTGGAATGCGAGGATGCTCCACCAAAAGAGGATGAAATCCAAGAGGTAAGTAGCAAAGAAACCTTGTCTCAAATTTTTGATTTAGTAGACAATGGTCCAATAGATGAGGAGGAATTATATGTAGGTGAGGTTCATATGTTCCACTAGAGGGAGACTCCTTACTACCTAAGGAATAGACAAGTAGGAGGACCTTTCAGGACTTCCACTCTACCCAATTACTTCAATACCTTGCTCGACCCCAATGCCAGTAATAATCTTGGTCTTCCTCATATACCCACTCAGTACTTCAACAAGGATAGGCCATTAAACCAACCACAAAATTGGACTCAAGGTTGTTGGATGCTATGGATGTGTTGCTGATATGTGGTTGTCATTGATGTCAATACTATTAGTATTTGGTGCATTAGAGGTTGTATATGTCGAGGATATTGAGAAAATTGTAAAAGAAATTGTTCTAGGTTCCTAGTGCAACTGTCCAAGTCATGAAGGAATCTTGTTCTTTACATTGAAGTTCAACTGCTGTGGATTGAAGGGTTTTCTATTGAGTGTATCTAGATCATCTACCAAAAGTTTCAGAGGTTCGCATATTGATTTGATCATGTTGTGGTCTGATAGTTTTTTTGTTGTCTTTGTTAGTGTTCCTGAGTGAAGTTTGTGTGATTTTGGAAATCTTAGTTGTTGCAGATGTTTCTCTATTGTTTCTTGGTGCTCTTGGATGTTTCTAGAGTGTGCTCTATCTTTTTGGTATGTCCACAATGATCAATGTTCTTGTGGTTGAAATTTTTTCCTGCGTATGTTTAGTTTTTCTTATTCTTGGCTAACATGTTGGTGGTAGCCTGTTTGTTGGTGTAAATAAAGTCTTGTACCTAGTTAATTCATTACTAGGGGACTTATTTACACAAGTTAAGTTTACCTATGTCCTAGGAAGGAATCTTTCTAGAAGGTGTTAGTTGTCATTAGTTTTTATCTTATCTTTTGGCAACTACTACATGTGAATCTAGGTAAGTGTGATTAGTTGTCTCATGTCATATGATTAATACACTTGTCATAATCCTATGAAATCTTGCATCTCACCTTGGCTATATAACCAAGGGGTTTATCTCATTTGTAATCAATCACAATCATCTCATATCATTGACATTGAATACAGTTTATTATTGTCATATTCATTTCTCTCTTTTTGTGCTTTCCATTTGGTCTCAAGATCTTGGCATCCATAGCCAATTCTAACATGGTATTAGAGCAGGTTGGGTGCCATTGGAGTCTTTTTTTGAAGAGAGATACCAAATTTGAGGGTGTTCCATCTTTAGCTCTTTGTTGTAGGTTTATATCAAAGCTTGCTGGGGAAAATCTAAGCTCACCGTTGCATTCAGAAGGTTCGAAAAAGTCAAAATTTCCTTTTGTTTCATCCAAATCGGACATATGAGGTCAAATCTATGAGGGTTTGAAGCTCATGTGGTTGCCAGATCTAGAAGGTAGCTACAATTTTGGAGCATTTTGGGTCAAATCCGACCCTACCATCATGTCCAAAAGGGCCAAAAACCCTGAGATTGACTATCAATTCATCCAAATTGGAGCAAGTTGTTTGGTGAAGCAAATTTTTTTTTTCCCAAGGAACCGTATGACCCCCATGTCGTCATAATTGTGCTAGTAAAATACTTCAAAAAAAAAAGATTCAGTTGAAATCTTTTGAATTTTTTTTTAAAATTTCATTTGTACTGATTATATACTTTGTAAACGTTTATTGTAAAATCAAATCATAAAAAAAAGGGTAGAAATTTCTATGGATTATATCCGCAGATCGTACCATATTTGTCCACTATACCAGGTAGTACGCAAGCATGGCAGGCCCCTCCTCTCCCACATGGGACTCTATTATCCACCACCCACATCCCGTGGGCCCCCTATCCACTCCGACTGACACTCAATCTTTTGCATACCGATAGGCACTTTACACAAAACCTAACGGCTTCAAATAGAAAATCCAGCCCTCTATTCCAACTCCAGTAGCAACAAACAAAATAAGAATATTCCATTATAAGATTCTAGGTGCAAAATATTCTAAGCATCTGTAGATTCCCATCGGTCAAGCATATTCCGTCAACTAAGGAGAATATTCTTTTTTTAGCCGACAACCAGCAATTTTAAGTCAAAGGACAAGATAATATTTTGCCTTTGGAGAATATGCTTTTTTGATTGGTTGCAGGCTGTCAAATTTAAGCTAGTGTTTCACTTGCATTAGCAACATGTCATGGCTAACGTCATAACCTATTTGAAATTTTTGGACCCCCTTCCATTGGGCATTTTGTTTTTGCAGGCAAACTTTGGAGGCCCATAACTTGAGCTCACGACCTCTTTTTTTTGAGTAATTTTTTTTTTATTTGTGCTAATTTTTTGTGCTCTACACAATGTTGCAATTAGTTTTTGGTTTTGGATCCTAGTTTTTTTCTAGAATTTTCAGATTTTCACAAGTGTTTCTACTTCATCCTCATTTTGGGAACTTCAGGAGCTCATATCTTGCTCCTATGGTAACATTTTTAGGTGTAGTTTTTTTTAAAAGTGCATGATTTTTTGTGTACTTATTAGTGGTATGATCATATTAATTTTATTTTGTATCAAAATTTTACTTTATACTGTGGCCTATTTTGGCATCTGTAAGCACCAAAATCAAAGGCCACTTTGTTGTTTTTGGCAAGTGGAAACTATAAACACACTAAATATAAAGTGCCAAATCAGATTTTACTTGGGAGGGTTTCTTGATTGAGTTATTTGGGGGAGGTCTCTTGGTGCATTGCTTTGATCTATTTTCTTTTGCTTTCTCATTCTCATGGATCATTCTAAGGTTCCTTTGCTCACATCATATAATTATTCAACATAGCATAAAAATGCACAGAGTATTCTAATGATAGAAGGTCACACTCTATCTGTTGAAAATAAGGTACCTGAACCTATAGATGCAGATAAAAAGTTAAAATAGATGATCAAACATAACAAAGCTCTTGGGTATCTTTGTAGACTTGTTTCTCAAGATTTGTTGTTCCAAATTGAATCATGTAAAAATTCTCATGAAGCTTGGAACAAATTGAAAACATTGTATGGTACTATAGATGAAGTAAGAGGCTATCAAATTGATAATGAATTGATGAATCTTGATCCTAAGAACTTTGACAACATCCAAGACTACATCACTAAGGTTAATGATCTAAGAGAGCAATGTAAAGCATGTGGAATTGATAAGGACATTAAGTTGGTCTACAATACAATGAACAAACTTGGTCCTGATTATTCTTCTTTTGTTTCTAGCTTTCATACTCATAGATTGACTATGGGGTCTACATATACTATACCTTCATTTGCATCATTTTATGAGATGTTGATCCATGAGAAATTTTTTTTTATCTCAATGGGTCTCATCAAGACTTCTAAATCTCAAGCATTGTTGGTTAGTTAGGTGAAAGAATCAAAATCAGATAAGAAACAAAAGAAAGCAAAGAATAATCAACATTAAGATCAAGTAAAGAATAATCCACATTTAGATCAATCAAAGAAAAAATCCTCTTCCAAAGGGGAAACATCAAAGAAAGAGAGGCCTTTTTATGCATATTGTAAGAAGGATGGACATGAAGAACATTATTGTTACAAGAAGGACATTGATGAGTTGAAACATCTTCTCAAAAAGAACCACATTGATTTTCCTTCTAGAATGTCTAAATCTCCTTCTCCTTCTTCTTTAAAGCGGTCTAAAAAGGAAAAAGGTCAAGCATCTACATCAAGAAATAAAGGACAAGCTCTTTGTGCTCTTTCAAGTCCAGGATCAGGGAGATCACTTCTAGATTTAGGAGCATCTCATCATATGGCATCTTCACAGACTATCTTCTCTTCATTCAACCTTGTATTATGTCTCCTATCTTGATGGGAAACAATACATACATGAGTGTAATAGGGAAGGGATCTATTATCTTTTGGGATAACACTTTCCAGGATATCTTGTGTGTTCCTCATTTGATGAACAATCTTCTTTCCATATATTAGATTCCACATGGTGGAGATGGGAGAACTGTGGAGGGCACACTTGATTCGGTCATCATTCGAGACTTGGAGACTAGAGAGATCATTGCTACTAGGGCGGTTGATCATTCATCTCAATTATATACCTTTGTACAATTTTCTTCTAATGATGATATTGTCCCTTAAAATATTGATATGAACCATGATTCAGAGGAGACATTTAGCTTTTTGAACTTGGGAACTCTCACATCAGATCCAATACTTGAGCCATGCATTTCATCTCCTCCATATACTGTTGCAGTTGATGATACTTGTGATTCAACAGTTTTGGCTCCTTGTGATTCAATGCAGTAGGACATACATAGTCTTCTAGATATGGCTACTTTGGATGGCTTCTTGACAGGTATTTCATACTTTTTTGTTGAGTCTCATCTTGTAGATAACATTCATATTCTCTTTGATGGAGAAGAACCTTCTTCAGTTGTTGTGAGGGAACACCTTGACCCTCTTGTTCATTATGTACATGATCATTCTTCACAAATTGACGTGAGTGTGAATACTTTTGGACAAAATTTGGAGGAGGCTTCTTTGTCTTTAGAGGGGATATCCCTTTCTTTGGATCATGCTCTACTTTCATCTCTACTAGATGTTGGATTGTCCTCTTTAGCAATGTGGCATAGAACGACTATTTGGAGTGTGTTAGCTTTCAGCATCAACATGGAGACACTTGAGCATGCTTCAAAGACATCATACACCATCCATCATCTTCACATCCTACATACATCTATGGTTTTGTTTCTTCCTAAGGGGAGGAACATTGTTCGGCAAGATTGGATCATCTTCAACATTCAATGTTGAGCTTCTACCATCATTGTAGTAGAATCAACATTGAGGGGGGGCTACCTTGTCTCTCTTCTACTTCTCTCTTATGGGGGGGTCTTTTTCCTCACATGGGGTTTTTACCTTCTCATTCTTCATTGAGAGCATTTCTTTTTTGTATTTCATCTCTCTTTTGGGGAGGAGTTTTGTCCCACTGGGTTTTCTCCTTTTCTCCGTTTGTGGGAGATTGCATTGCATTGCATATGTACATGGGTGCCTAACATGGCCTAGTAGTTGGGACCAATTCTTGCATCTTTGTGTCATTTTCATAATAATTTGCTACTCCCTAAGTTGCACTTAAGAGGAAGTGTTGGTGTAAATAAAGTCTCTTACCTAGTTAATTCATTACTAGGGGACTTATTTACACAAGTTAAGTTTACTTAGGTCCTAAGAAGGAATCTTTCTAGAAGGTGTTAGTTGTCATTAGTTGTTATCTTATCTTTTGACAACTACTACATGTGAACCTAGGTAAGTGTGTTTAGTTGTCTCATGTCATATGATTAAGACACTTATCATAATCCTATGACATCTTGTATCTCACCTTGGCTATATAACCAAGGGGTTTCTCTCATTTGTAATCAATCACAATCATCTCATTTCATTGACATTGAATACAATTTATTCTTGTCATATTCATTTCTCTTTTTGTGATTTCCATTTGGTTTCAAGATCTTGGCATCCATAGCCAATTCTAACATGGTATCAGATCATGTTCAATTCTAACAGTGTTGTGGATCTTTGAGGAGGAATTAATTGAAGTCATTTTGTGTTGGAGTTGTGAATTTGGGTCCCCACTATGTTGTGGCCGACCTTGGTGGATTCACATTGAAAATTTATTTGTAAATTTGGGCCGACATTGAAAATATGTTTTATTTCCGTGGCCAACTAAGTTATTGATGAAATCTGATGTAGCAGATATATAAGAGCGATTGTTTCATTTGTATAGTGTGTGGAAAAGGTGCTTAGGTGCTTGGTGTGCATTTATGTGTGTATGTGTGAATATCATTTGATTTTAGAGCAGAGTGTGAAGAAGATTGAGAAAAGTGTGAAGTAGTTTGTGAAAGAGTTTTTTGTGCTTAATTGGAACTATAATCAAGCTTGTGCAGAAGCTATTTTCTCAGTTTTTACTCTCTGGATTTTAATCTTATTCTGTATTGTTGGGCAGTGAGCCCATTCTATAATTGAGCAGTGAGCTCTAGGCAGTGTTCTTGAATGCATGTGCATTCCCCTTTATTGATTTCATTATAATTTTAACAGGGTATAATCTTGTGGACTAACATCCACCATGGTTTTTCCCCTAACAGGGTTTCCACGTAAAATAATCTTATTGTTCTTTGTCTCTCTGATGTGTTAATTATTTATGGCTAATTGCTTATTAATCAAATATGAGATTAAGTTAAGTAAAGTTTGAAAATTTTATTATTTTGTGACAACCGATTCAACCCTCCCTCTTACTTGTATATCCTTGTTTTTCCAACAAAGGTCAACCCAAAAATCAATCAAGCTAGACACAAGCCCAGCCTACTAGCTCCACCATAGGCGTAGCCTTTGAAACTAAAATTGAAAAAATGGGTGAATATGTCATAGAGGAGTTCAAAAAGGTCAAAATCAGATTTTTCGCCTTTGAGTTACTTAAGGTTCCTATAGTTAGGCATGCATTCTTTAGGGTGATTAATAGAACCCCTTCTTCTAAGGAAACACGAGAAATACCAGCCAAGAGAGTCTCTTTCGAAGACCCTCCAAGTGAGCCTTTTATTCAGCAAATTCATGGGAAGAAGGTTGATCCACCTCAAAATCAACTGACAAGTAAGTAGTTTGCAAAGGAACCAGATTAGAACAATAGGAAAAACCCCAAGGATCAGCCCTTTGGGCAGACTAAGGATAAGGCTGGCGATCAAAATAGAGCTCAAGTAGCTCAAGTGGACACGCCAATGGGCCTCTTCCAAGGAAAGTTTGAAACACCATCCTTCCTCACCACCATCAAGATATTCATAAATAAGTTTCTCAATTGCTTGCACTATTCAGGAGCATCGGCTAATTTCATGCCCCTAGCAGTGTGCAAAGCTCTTGGGATTAGCCCCACACCTTCAAGGAGAAAAGTGACTCAACTGGATAAAACTGAGGTTAACATTGTGGGAGAAATGAAATGGATCCCAATGTAGATTATTGCAGATCCAAGGGTACAACAAGTCATTGACATTCAGATGGTGGACATCCCTAACACCTATGGGATTATCCTTGGGCGAGACTTCACTA
Source organism: Sequoia sempervirens (assembly GCA_007258455.2). Taxonomy (NCBI): domain Eukaryota; kingdom Viridiplantae; phylum Streptophyta; class Pinopsida; order Cupressales; family Cupressaceae; genus Sequoia; species Sequoia sempervirens. Next base: position 243,162 of record VDFB02350934.1, on the reverse strand, counting down.
GAATGTTGAATGGATATGCTGCAACAAATCACTCTCACATGTGGCTGCCATGAAAAGGGCTACCAAATTAGATCTGTATAGATCATTAGCCTCGTATGAATTTCATGATTACCAAGTACAACACCAACAAGGTGTTATTTTCCGAGATCAAGTTGGGGAACTACTCTCCCATCTCATGTCAGGAAGGGTTGGAAGATTTAGGAGATGGGATGGTTGTATAAGTATTCCTGGTGTTGTGTAGCCCTCCAATCAATTTGGCCCATACACCTTAGAACACTGAAATGTTAGTAGGACCTGATCATGAGGAGTGCCTTGAAGATGACACTTTAGGATTGTTGGATGGTTTTTGAGACTTTATGGAAAAATGCATGCAAAATCAACTCAACCTGGGTGTGAGAATGAATTTCCAAGAGCTCCTACTGCCTAATTGGTGCAAAGTACACAATGCTTCCCACTCTGAGTATGAGTGTTGTTTGTGCTAGGAAATAGTGGAACATATCAAAGTATGAGTCACCCCCAAAGAAGAGCTATTGATGCAGCAACTTCCAATAGACTTCACTCAGCCAACACCTACCCAAGAAACCTTTGATGCAAGTGTGAAACTAAAGGAGAGGTCGCACCTCATTGGCCCTAAAGTTAGGGACTCACTTAAGTTTTGGACTCTACACTTTGATGGGTCCAAATCCAAACATGGAGCCGGTACCAGATTAAAGCTTATCAGCCCTATGGATAAGACCTACTTTTCTGCTCACAGATTTCAATTTTATTGCACCAATAACATAGATGAATATGAACCTTTAGTACATGGTCTTTTAATGGCTTTAAGAGAAAATGTTAAAATGTTGTAAGTTTTTGATGACTCTGAGTTGGTGGTCAAACATGTCAGAAAATTGTACTCATGCCATGACAAAAGGTTGAGAAACTATAGGCATAGAGTTTGGGATCTTTTAGAAAGTCTAGATGCATTTAATATACAACTAATCCCATGTTCCTAGAATCATACAACTGATGCTTTAGATCAACAACCAACACTTTGCAACCCCTATCCCTGTCTGGCCTCAAGAAATTTACTGTGGAGTTGACATCTACCCCATTTGTGCCAAACAATGTCACTCACTTCTAGGTATTCAATGATGACAAACATATCCTGGAATTCATTACAAGTTCTGACATCTTTGCAACACAAATAATTGATGAAGCTGATCTAGAAGAAGTTGAATTAGATATATAAAGGGTCATCAACCTCAAAACCAACACTATTCCATGAGGTATGGTTCAACTTGAGTGCATATTTGATCTAGATTAGATATGAGATCGAGATCAACAAACAAACAAAGATTCCACAAACAAACAGTGTGACACCCACAACCTTGGAACAACCGAGGAAATAAAAAATGTGTTCATTGGCAAGGTGTGTACTATAGAAGAAAAGAAAGGAATTGTTGATGCTTTGTAGAAGTATCATGATGTGGTAGCATGGAGCTATGAAGACTTGAAGACTTATGACACTTCCATCATCACACATACCATTCCTCTCAAGCCAGATGTGTGACCATTCTGACAAAGACAACGTCCCATCATTGCCTTTCTAGAGCCAATCATTTACAAAGAGGTGCATAAATTACTTTAAGCCAAAATCATCTTTCCTGTCAAGCACTCCACATGGGTGGCCAACTTAGTCTCAATCAGAAAAAAGAATAGAGAAATCAGATTGTGTGTGGATTTCTGCAATTTGAACAGAGCTTCGGAGAAGGACAACTATCTAGTGCCATCATTGGATGAGGTATTGAAAATTTTCAATGGATCAAAAATGATGTCCTTCCTCAATGGATACTCCAAGTACAATCAAGTTATGGTGTAGTATGAGGATCAACTTAAAACAAAATTCACCACCAAGTGGGGCACATTTTCATATAGAAGAATGCAATTTGGGATCATTAATGTCAATGCCACCTTTCAATGTGCAATGGGCATTGCCTTCAGGGACTTGATTGGAAAGTGCATAATCATTTACATGGATGATTTAACTTTGTTCTCTAAGAGGTGGAGCGACCATGTCTTCGATTTGTACAAAGTCTTCTAGAGGTGCCGAGAGTTTGGAGTTTCCCTTAACCCTAAGAAGTGTATCTTTGGAGTCACTGAAGGGAAATTTCTTGGGAAGGTTATCTTAGAATGAGGCATCTCTATTGACCTTGAGCACATTCAATCCTTGCTGAAAATCTTATTGCCGAGAAGAAAGAAGAATTGAAGTCTTTCTTTGGAAAGATAAACTTCATTAGGAAGTTCATTACAAGCTTTGCTAAAATTTTCAAGCCACTTAATGCTATGCTGAAACAAGATGCTAAAATCAAGTGGACACCAGAAGAAAATAAATCCTTTGAATAAATTAAGAAAGCAATTGTTGAGGCACTTGTTCTAGTTAGCCGAGACTATTTGAAGCCTTTCTACATTTACTCCTTTGCTTCGGATCACTCATGTACCAACATTTTGAACTAGAAAGACAATGATGGAAATGAGCACCCTATTGCCTTCATGAGTGCTCCCTTGAAAGATGCCGAACTAAGACATCACAATGTGGAAAAGCAAGTGTACGCTCTTGTCAGAGGGGTCAATAAGTTCAAACATTACATCTTGCACAATAAGGTGTTCGTCATTGTCCTTGGCCCAACAGTGAAGATGTTGCTCATGCAAAATGAGTTGGGAGAGTGAAGAGAAAAGTGGGTTACCCTATTGCAAGAGTACAATATGGAGATTCAACCAATGAAGCTGGTCAAAGGACAGAAACTCACCCAAACAATAGCTGAACAACAGTCGACGCAAGACCTGAACTTATAGTGTAGCAGCACCAGCTTGAGGATGTTTCCCTAGGGGAATGGTATGATGACATCGTCTACTATTTGCTAAACCAAAAGTGCCCACCTCGCTTGCAAGGAGTTCAAAAGTGTGCTCTTAGACTGAAAAAGAAACAACTACATGCTATAGGGATCCATACTCTACAAGAGGAATCACGAAGGTGTCTATTTGAGATGCCTCAGGAAGGAAGAAGTTGACCTGGTTTTGGAAGAATTTCATGACAAGTATGGCACCAATCATGGGTCTAATGCTTCCACTACTCATCAAATCTTATAAGCAGGTTACTATTGGATGAGAGTCTTCAAAGACACTCACAATCATGTCTGCACGTGCCATGCCTACCAAACTGCAATAACCAAAGAAAAAAATGTTGATGTCCCTTTATAACCAGTCTTGGAGGTAAGACCATTCATGCAATGGGGTCTTGAATTCATTGGTCTAGTAATCCCACCGTCATCTACAAGACACAAGTACATTCTAACTGCTTCCAATTATTGCACTAGATGGACATAAGCCATTACATGTAGCCAATGCACAACAAAGGTAGTTACAAATTTTCTTGAAAGTTTTATATTAAATTGTTTTGGTTGCCCCTATGCATTAGTGTGTGACAATGACCCTGCATTTTCCTCACTCTAGTTTGCTAGTTGGGCCTTCAATTATCGAATTTATCTCAAACTCTCATCTAACTAATATCTCTGGGGGAATGGCCTGGCATAATTCACAAACAAGAACTTGATTACTGTGATTAAAAAATTGCTTGACAAGAATCCCAAGGACTGGCACACCCAACTCCATTTTTCCCTTTGGGTAGATTGCACATGCCACAAGGCTGCCCTTGGTGATTCCCCGTTCCACCTCATCTATGGCCTAGAGCCTATATTCCCCATCCACTTAAAAATCCCCACCTTCCAGGTCATAAATAAATTTTATGAAGGGGATCATAGAGAAGCTTGCTTAGCTGAGCTATTACATTTAGAAGAAGTGCGTGATCATGCAATAATTTTTTTTCCAAACATCAAGGCATAGTCAAAAGATGGTTTGACCGTCAAGCCAAAATCAAGGTCTTTCAAATCATTGATCTAGTTCTATATTGGGACAAGGCCCATGAGAAGAAAGGGGGACATAACAAATTTGACAAGCTTTGGCTTGGCCCCTTTAAGATTGTTGAAATCCTTGGAGACAATGCTTTCGGCCTAAAGACCTTAATTGGTGAGGATGTCTTATTGCCTATCAATGGGAAACACCTAAAGCATTACTTCCAAGCATGAGCTCTTTCGAGCTCCCATTTTGTAAATAATTTTATATAGGTTAGAGTAGGTTCCTTTTGGTTTGCTTTCGTTTCACTGCTTTGTGTTTATTCGCTTCATTTTTGCTTGTTTCCTGACTGTTTTGCTTTAACGAGGGTGTTCTTCATTTTTGTTGCAGTGGCCATGCTCGTCAACAAATGGTTCACTTTGCTGCCCACTCTTATTGTTCTTTGGCTAAATATTCACTCTCAACTATTAGTCTTTGTCGTTGCCATGGGATGATTCCCTGGCTTGAATTTTGTTGTAGAACCCGACCCTTGGTTGAATCTTCCTCTTACATTCATCTCAAATCTACCACAAAACACATATTAACAGTTTCCAAAGTGCTTTGTAGTTGTTGTTATGATGAATTAGTGAACAAAAAATCTTAAGTCTGCTCCGGTGACCACTATGGTTCCCAAACCCATAGTAGGCTTTGATGCTTACACTATTGAGCAAAAGAAGAAAGTCTTAAAAGAAAAATTGTAAGAAAGAAAAGAAAAGAAAATGCTTGAATCAAGCAATCGTATGGGCTTGTAGATAACTCTACCGAGGCTATGGACACCTGACTGGCAATAGAGTAATATCCATGGGGTCACAGCGACAACTCCACCGGGGCTATGGATGCCTGACTGGTAGTGAGAAAATTTCTAGGTTACTTTTGGGGCTGGACGTTTTATGTAGCTCACTCAATTAGATTAACGACTATTTGTAATAGTTTCAAAGAAAAGGAAATGAATTCACTGAACACACACACTTCTGAGATGTTTCGTAGGTTGACTCAACTAAGGATCCCATTCTCCTATTTTACTTTTAGGTGCTCAACCACTAGTCTACAAAACCAAAGATTTTGAGTTCTAAATGAATATTTATCCTTAGAATGCTCAAGAACATTCTCCAGTAGAGTCACCATTTTTTGTGCCTTCGGCACACACGCCTCATTTAGAATGGGGACCCTCCAATCTTTCCTTTGCTTCATCAGGTCATTTGTTGCTGTCTCATTTTGTGTGCCCCTTGTTTTGGTGTTCAAAATGGTTAGTGAGTCCTAAAGAGTTCATCTTTAGTTGACCATGTTTCACCCCCTTTAAATTTTCTAAGTTCTAAGTCCTTGTGAAATCCCGTTGGCTGTTTTCCTTGGCTTTACTAAGTTAGTGACCATGGAGCTCATTGGGCCTGCCTTGGTGAGTCACCACTCTCAGATTTCTATTGCCTCATCACCTTGTCTCAAACAAATTTTATCTAGCAGCCCTTCACCCATCGGGTTCCAAAGTTATCTTTTCCATTGGTCCATCATCGAACTTTCAGGTAGCCATCAATGCATTGTTGTCGTCTGTCTAACACCAAGCAACCCATGTCTATTTTCCTCATGGAATCCATCCCTCCCATGACCACTTTTGAAAATATGACAGATCACCAACTCTTTGACTCATTGTACCTGCATTAAATAGGGGCATTAAATGCACTTAAGTCTATAAATAGCCAATAATGAAAGGTCATTTTCACCTATTAGTTTGATTAGAGCGAGGTAGAGCTACCCCTCGATCATCGCCACTGATCCCAACAAGTGTCGTTGTCTATCCAACATGTTTTCTAGTTGATTTGATTGCCTTCATCAAATTCTTGAGGTGAGTCTACCGCCCGCACCCCATTTGGTGTTTTTCCTTGATTTTTGGTAAAATGGATAAATTTGAAAGAGGAAAACCCATGAACTAAGAAGAAGAGACCAATTCGCACAAAAAACATATGATAAAAACTTGATTTTTTTTAAATCGATCAACATAGCACCGACAAAACCTTGTCTTCCTGGGGCCGTTCTTCAGCTAGAGCATTCACGCTCTGCAAGCTCGGGCCCCATCATTGCCGCCAATAACCTTGGAAACAGGTTGAACTTTGATGGATGGAAATTGAATCCTTCAGGTCTACCATTGTTAAAGGACCCCATCCTTTCGCCATCTGAAAGCTTCACAAAATTTCATAAGCTAAAGGGAGATCTAACACACCTCTCGAATCTGACTCCATAGGATTCCTTCCCTGAGATGCCGCCTATGATTCGCCATTCCAAATGGCTTTCTAGCCATAGCCTCCCAATGACCAGGTGTTGCTCTTCAAAATTTCCCCATGATCAAGCCCTTGAGAAGTCCTAAGTCATGGCTTGTATTGGATCTTGCCTTGTGGACTTCTACTAGCAGAGTTCCATTGGAGTTTCGCTATCCCAAATGCCATTCTAATCCCTTCCATCCAACCTTTGGGCCCCACTCCTGCATCTGTCGTGTAACATTGTTTGAACTTGAAAATGACCAAGTGTCGAGATTTTCATAGGTACCGCCTTAGGGACTTCTATCTATGGGCCGCTGTGTCGAATCTTTCATCCTCAACGACCCCTAGCCTCCAGTATTTCAACTCTCATGTGCTTAGAACCTAAACTTCCCTTGGCCATTAGATTCTCCAAACAACAAAGTAAGTAATGCACGAAGGCCAAACTCTCCATCTAGACCTAGCGTGTCGGGCCGCCTCCATCAGAACATTGTATTTCCTCTGTCGTTTCCAATGGCAAGAGTATGGAAACCTTCCATCCTTTTTAACCTGAAGCGCCTAATCATCAAGGAACTTTGCTACTACCTTCCAAAGCTATGAGCGCTTCTTGTCAAAACTTTTCCCTTGGAACGACATCCTACCGGAGCCATTTTAAAAGGCAGACTCAAACAACAAATCTTCCCTCTGAGCTCGGTTTCCCAAGAGATGACCCAAATTCCCTCCAATCACCAAATAGACTTTGACCCACATGTTAAGATAGGGAACTCTCCTTAATGGACCCTTCAAATTGATCAAACACGAAGGTGGGTCAAGACAGGTGAGCTGTCGTGCCTTGATTTCCGTCCCTCCTGTAGCTCCTCCAGATTAGCCATCAAGCAAGGGAAGTTTGACCCCTAGGGCCCGAACTGTCCAAACTCCCTCCTGTAAAGTGCTAATACCAATTTGAAAGATATGTTAGATTTCTTAAATGCTGATCTATCCAATCTAACCTTGTTTGTGAGATTTTGGCTAACTTTTCTATGGTTTCATGCTTGATTGTGCTCACCCCTCTTTTTCCCACAGGATATATGGAATTAGGTGCAGGATTCTTGAGAGCAACCATGGAGAAAGGCAAAGGAAAGAAGACTAAGGCACCCCATGGAAAGGACGATAAGGATGAAATGTAGTATAAGTTCCTAGGGGAAACTATGAACCCCAAAGTCACCTCAACCTAGAAGGAGATCTTCAACACAAACATTAGACATATAGACATTGATGAATTTAAGCAGAGAGTTTGAATCAACCCTAAAACAAAGAATGCAAGAAATATCAAAAGTAGTGGGTTGGCTAAAGATGCAGGCTTTCCTCCTTTCCTCATCGCCCCTAAACTTGTTATGGCCTACAGAGAGGTGTATAAAGAAGAAACCAAAACCATAATAGACAGAGATGGAATTTTTCTAGCTGACATGTTTGCTAAGGAAATAACAAGGAATTTTCATATCCCTACCTTCGGGGAGATGGAAGTGCCAACCATGGATGATGCAAAGGCTATGTGGGATCAAGACCCCCTCAAGTGTAAAAGACTTATTAATTAGTACTGGTTGAAGGAAAAGAGGGGAAAAACTACAAAGGTTCCCCAAGAGTTCTTCTGCAGCAACTTTTATGAGGATTACCATGATTTGGTGACCTTACTAAGTAGAGTAATGGGCCTTCCTACTACTGCTTACTTCCAAGAGTGGATGTTGTACTTTGTTGAAGAGATTCTTTGTGGAGAAGCCAAGTTCTACTGGGTAGGGATAATCAGTGATTGCTTCCATGAATAATTTATAGCTATAAAGAAGACCTCCAGATTGTACATGATATCTTATTTGGTCTATTCATTGGTCGAACAGGTGCAATATAAAGGCTTATTCGGAGCCTAGATGAGGAACCAGGTAGGGAGCTAAAATTTTATAAGTATCCCCAACTACAATTCAGAAACTTCAAGAGGGACTATTGCAAAGTTAAGGGCACTTTCATAGGTTATATTATCAAATTTCTTAGGGTTGACTTCGAAAGAAGAGTCTCCCACAGTGCTAATGCCTTCCTTAAATAGTTTTCCTTCTTATTCATCCAATATCCAAAGTTCACCTACATTCGTGTTGATGTCTTTTCAGAAAGACCATATAAGCTTCCCTAGTATCCCAATGACCAGATAATACTATTAGAACTCTCTCGGTAGCTATGACATGCACACACCATTTTGAGCAGAAAGCATGAGGAGATCCTTATCCCCTCTCCTTCAACCAAGAGCTATACAAACTGCATACCTCTTAGTCTGCCAATAATTTAGAGAAAGAGATGGTGAAATATCATTTGAGACTCCACACTGCCCAACCACGGATGGACCCCTATGCAAAACTCAAGATGACACTTGGACCTGAATACGCCTATCTACATAGTGTCAAGGACTTTGGGATAATTGAAAAGATGATAATGAAGTGTGAATGAGGCACTATATGCGAATGACAACATATTTCATAAAGAGGGTCAACCTATTCAACGTACCAAATTAGGTAGCAGAAGATGAAATAATGGATCATCGGTACAACACTATTGTCAATCTCTCACTACCACTGATCGACTAGGATGAGCAAGCGGATGATGACCTTGATATTCTAACTAAAATTGTCGAGGCTAGAAAACAAGAGTTGATTGATGGGAAAATTTCCCAATTGAAGTAGCAAGGGGTCACTTTGACATATGAGGGGCTCAATAATGAGCCAACAATTGAAATAGATAGTGGGACATCTATCATCCCATCAAGAGAGACTTCAAAATTTCCTTCATTCACCAGGTCAAGGAAGAGAAAAGAAGTTGTTGAGAAACAACCCAACCCTAAGGTATATGCGAGAAAAGCTTCAGAGGAAGAACCTTCTAAGAAACACAAGAGATCAGGAAGCTTCACAAAGATGCCTACCATTCAAGAAGATCCACTCATGAGGGAGAGGAAATGGAGGCTAAGCAACCAAAATCCCCACTTTTTTCCTCCACTACTGCTGCCCCTTTGCCTGCTTCTCAGGTGATGGTGGCCACTTCTCCATTGGTGGTGGATATCTCAGTCCACCTTGTGTCTTCTCCACCCACTGTGCAGGTTGTGACAATAAAATATTCTTCTACCACCACTTGTCTACTCTCCTCTACTTCCATGTCTCCAACTACATCACTACTCCTGGCCACAACAACAATACCATTGCATGTGCTCTCACTTCCATAGGAATTATCCCAACATATGAAAAAATTTCCTATGGATCTTTCTGAAGTATTAATGAATCTAGCCATCCAAACTACCTTGGCATAAGTTCTTTCCAACATTCCTACCTCAACTCCTCCTACTGAACCACTAGAGATGAAAGCCACAATGCAAATATTGAGGAGTTAGAGATTCAAGAAAAGGAAGCAACAAGGGAATTGGAGGAAGGAAACAATTACCATGAACACCTAGAGCACCAAAATTTGCAAATTGATAAGGTGGTCCACGAAGGAGAAGAAACAAAGTCCTTTGAGGGTGATGAAGAGGAGGGAGGAACCAAATACATTGTAGAGACCTTTGATGCAAACCTTGAGGAGGAGTTGGCTCGATAGTTGAAGGATGTTGGAGAGGAAGTAGAAAGGCCACCTTCCAAGGAAGAAAAGGATTCAAGTGATAAAATGGAGGAAGATACTAAACTTCCAACTAGGGAGTAAGAAGAAAGCCTCAAGCATGGTGAAGAAATGACCCTCTTAAAAGAGCAAGAAGTAGAAGAAAAGAAAGAACAAGATGTGCCACATCAACATGAGGAAGAGGAGAATAAAGAAGAAGATAAACCCGAAGAAGAGTTTGAAGCTAAGAAGAGCCTAGAAATAGATAAGCCCGAGAAGGAGGTTGAAGCAAGAAGAAATCCAAAATAAGAGTGTCATAAAGAAGAACATCTTGAGGAACATAAGCATGTGGATGAGGAAGAGGAAAAGACCTATAAAAGAGAGGACATCCCCAAGAAACACACATCCACCAAGTCCCTGATCAAAGACATTGTGTTCATCTAAGACTCTGATGAAGAAGGAGACATGAGGATGGAGGAAGAAGCTCCAGGTGATAAAGAGATTGAAGTCAGGAAGGATGAAGAAGAAGGTGATCATGAATCACCCAAGGAAGAGTCTCAGATGCCTGAGTGGTTAGAAAATAAATTAAAGAAGAAGACTTCAACTCCTAGAGATCCCAAGGCAAGACTTGATACCATCTTAGCTAGAGCCTAGGTCAAGAAAAAGAAGGAAAAGAAGCCTTAAGTTAGATCCAAACTAACCATGGATGCTTTTGGGTCTAGGATTGTGCAAATTACCATGCCAGTGGTTGTAGAAGGAGTAAGTTATAATGTCTCCACCATCAACTTTGGAAAAACCACCAGGGATCAGAAGATAGATCACCTCTAGGAGTCAGTTTCCATAGTGGTGCATCAAATGCACAAGGATAAGATCTCCAAAGAAGAACTAAAAGCATAGGTGGTTGATTTAACAACATATATTAAATAATGGTTGTCCATGAAAGATCTCCCCATGACATCCTCGGAACCACCACAATTTCTGTCCAAGGACCATATCGACAAACTCAAGAAATGAAAGAACTGGACTAAGACTATGGAGAATTGGTTCTGACAGATCCTGTATGCTAGAAACATGGGCATCAATTGTGTTGTCAAGACCAAAAATAAGTTCTTAGAAGGATAAAAATACCTTGAGGGCATGAGGAATTTCTCTACTAACTTCCCAAAGATATATGGGCCTACTTATCCTAAAATTGAGGTCATCCTCAAGCTACCTCAAAAAACATGGGAAAAGGAGCTTGCACTGACAAAGGATGATAATTAGCTGGTTGATATGTGGAAGTTGGATTTCAATCATAGAAAAGAGATACTAGAGCAAGTGATCTGTAAAGTGGAGCCTAAAATTGAGTGGGCCAAAGACATTAGGGAAGATTGTATTCAGTATTTGAAATTAATGACAGGTTATGGTATGCCCGCCATCGAGATTGATTCAGAAAAGATAAAGCCTTGTTTCCATAAGAAGATGGAAGATGGGATGTCAGGTGGGCTTACTGCAAATTTTATGAGTTTTACTACTTGGGCTTTCACCTAATATGAACAAGTCAGGGACAACACAACTAAGTATAATGGAGATTGGGATACACTCACAGGTCGATCGATGCAATGGAACTACTAGGTGCTCCAATCTAATATAATGGAAATTGATAAGCTCTAAGCATTAATCAACAAGCTCATGGAATATGCCACTTTGAAGAAGTGGGAGGGAAACTGAAACATTGATGAGAAGCTCTTCACAGAATATATGCAACAAAGGAAATCAACTAGAGGACAAAAGTGCTATAGTGCTACCACAAGAGGACAAAATAGGGAAAAGATAAAGATATAATTTTAAATGTAATATATTTGGGGGTACCTGAAAGCCTAGTTTTTAGTGAATCTTGGCCACACAATGCAAATCAATCTTGGCCATTCATTTTTATTTTGGAACACTATAAATAGGGTGTGTCCTCTCATTTTCAAGAGAGAGTTGAGTTGTTGTAAAGGCATGCTGCAAAATTTTAATAGAAGTTCATTGGATTTTGGCGGACTCTTGATTTTCTATTACATGTTACATGGTTCATCTCCCATAGTTAGTTGATTTAGATAGATTTAATTTACTATTCTTCATGTTTTAGATTACTTTGATAGATTAGTTAATGTTGTTCAATGATTGTGTAGATTTTTTCTGTGTTGATTCCTTTCTTGTCCATACTTTTTGTTGTTTACTGATGGTAGATAGCTATGTAAAGTTAGTTTGGGAATAAACTAAAAGTTGCTCCAAACTTCTATTGTTTATTCATGCATGTTTATGGTGAATGAATGGTTGAATATTTGTAGTCCTTAGAAGCTTGCACAAGTTTCATGATACTGTGAATTAATCTAGTAAAGTGAAATTATGTTTTGGGAAGGTTGTCTGTAGTAGAACCCTCCATGATCATTGTTCATCGTTAGTTTCAAATCTAGGAACCTCTTCTCTCCCCCACCCTTTTCCTTTTTTCTTTAATAAGTAGCGTATCCTAAGGTTCATTACACATTGTAGAGCCAAATCTTAAGATAAAATAGGAGTTTAAGATTGTTGTTTGATCTTGCAACAAATTGGACATTAACTTCCCATCTTAGGAACTCCATTTTAAGATTAACCTATTCTCCAGCCAAATTTTTTAAGTTTCTCTATGATTACTAACAAAATCACATCAAATATCAATTGAGAAATTCCATGCATGTCATGACCTGACACCTGAGAGACCTTGGGGTGATTTTCAACAACTTGTTGTTGTAGACTGTCTTTCAAGAGAGGTAGTACACCTATGCACTGCCTTGGATTCTACAATGTGCTCAATAAAATTATATTTGGCACATGGAACACCATAATGGATATTATACACCATTTCAAGGAGGCCTGCACCCACTTCCAAATTGCTATCCAGTCTAAGGAAAAATGCTAGCATGGAAATAGTATCCTAAACCCATGGTTTAAAAATATCCAAATAATAAGGAGGCTTATAATCACCTTTCAATTTTTTTCTATCTTGAACCATTCTATTTAAGAAAGATTTTTTCTCCATTACATCCATTGCTTCATAATCACTAGCAAGCTTTTCTAGGTCAATGTGGACATTTCTGAATTCTTTGGTTGTAAACCCCAAGGCCAACACTTTTCCAAGTTCTTTTGCATTAATGGATAACAATTCTTCTTTGCTATTTTTATTAACAATTTCTCTTTTGTTATCATCATAATTTAGGGCACAAACCATGATAAATTATGGGCAAGGGAAAACCTCATGTAACATCATGTGCCCTAATCCAGTTACCCACAGTGCACTAATACTATTAACTTGTAATTGCATTTGCTTTGCAACCTTATTCTCAGATGAAAATCTAAGTTATGAGGTATGCCTAACATAGGTTTTAGGATCATAAATATCATGGTATTCATCAATGAAACCTAGGGTTTTAAGAAATTTTGCATAATGTATTTTTTATCCGACATTGCTCTAGTGGTACTAGTGGTAGACATGTTGATACAACCAATAATATGAAATTTTTGAATTCCCTATTAGTCCTTAATTTTTATTAATTCTTCAACCTCTTAATCCTAAACCTAAACTTCAAAGTTTGACAAAATAATATTTTAAGAAACATCAAGCAATGAAACGTAGCCATGAGAATTCTTTAACTTACCCGGATTTTGAATTTTGATTCTTGAAGTTGAAACTGGCTTACTAGAATGGCTTTGTTGGAAGTGGAACTGTGGAACCTAGAATAGGGTGGTGCACTACAATGAGCAAACTGATTGACACCGAAACATCTACTTGTTACTTATGGACTACACAATACAAAATTAGGTAGTACAATGTACATGGCTAACAACATTAAAAATAAGCCATTAATAGTTTACTCCTGCATTGACATCAAATTCTAAACTACTGATCTTTGTTAATCTAATGGTTATAGGGTGATTCCAGAGGTTTAAGTTTGCAAGTGTAGCACTCTATGCATTTCATTCTGGAATGCAACTACAACCATACCTCAAATGTTCATCAAACAGTTGAGTAATTTATGATATAAATAATAAACATAAAACATGTGTTTTAAATTTGCTTTAAACTTTTTTTATTTTTTTTGTATTGAACAAAGCAAGAGAATTACAAGAATAGAGCTACCAGCAGTAGCTAAAAATCAAACTAGCCAAACTCAACAAAACCAAATATAAAACATGCGTTTTAAATTTTCTTTAAACTTTAATGCACTAGGATTGACATCAAGGCCAAGGGGCCATAAACTTAATGTTGCAAAGGCCTTAATAAAATGAATTACAATGTCACATTAATAGCACATTGCACAACCATTAATAGCACTTAACTTGTGAAGGACTTAATAAAATGTATTACAATGTCACATTAATAGCACAACCATTTATTTTATTACAATTGAATTACAATGTCACATTATTACATAGTACAAATACAAATGTAAGCGCAAGCACCAAGCTTCTATTGGACCACTAGTGAAAAGTTGAAAACATAAATGTGATACATTTATCTCTAAAAATAAATGGAACTTGTCAGGTCAACCATGAGCTCTAAAAATAAACACATGGGACTCACCAGGTCAGCCATGGTCTCTGAAAATAAATGCATTGGGAAAGGGGGCCCAATCAAAGTGGGGAAATAGGAGCTATGAAGATACAAAATGTACTTAGCCCCTTTTAGAACTAGACTCGTGCAAAAGATGAGGAGTTGTAAAATTGATCCCATGCAGAAGATGAACACTTAAAATAAATGCATAGGGCTTTCCTGGTAGGCCATGGTGTCTCAAAATAAATGCAAGGGACTCTCCTAGACAACCATATAGATGTTCAGGGGTAGTAAAACTGCTCCCATATTCTACTTGCAGCCTCCATGCATTGGGATAACACTTATGTCCATCAGAGCTCCTCATCCTAGTTCAAAACCTGTCTGAGAAATCAGGTGAACCAAATCAACTTCTTTCCAATTCCACCCATTCTGAACTTGAAGGAAATTGGTCTTTTACTCTGTAACTACATAACTGGAGGTGGAATAATTTAGAGCATCCCCAATAATACCGCATCATCTTCTTCCTGAATCCTTATTAAGTTATTGACCCTACAAAATGAAAACCTTCATGACAATTAAACGAATGATTTTAGTTGTGCTCATCATCCTTATTTATGGTCCAAAAGTGCCACTACCAACCTAGTCCCTTGTACACCTCACACTATGTATAGTTACTACTGACTAGTAATAATTCTAATTCACGCAAACCAAAAATCCAACTTAATCGATACCTCAAGCTGGCTACATGAAAAGTTGCAAATTGTACCTCAAGCTAACAAGCTGTCAATTGTCAAAATCAACAGTGCCATGTAAGTTGTCAATTGTCAAAATCACTGGATTATTGACATCATCATCTATGATTCTATAGTACATCATGTAGTTTTCAATATAAACCTATCCAATCAATCACTCTGGCTATTCATATGGCATTAATCTACGTCACCACCTAGTACCACAACCAAATTGAGAATTTCAAAAGAATAAATGAAAGGTAGAGTACTTCGACACATTGAAAAGAGAGAATTAAATGTCTCGTTTTACCTTAATCATTATCAATATCCTAATAAGTCACAATAAATTTTGCTCACTTATGATCAAAACTATATGTTGATTTCTAAAACCAATAATTAATAAAATCTCAACCATTGATTTCTAAAAATATAACGGTTCTAGTGTTATTCTGAAGGTTCAAGTTCGCAAGTCTAGTGCTTCAAGGATTTACTTCTGGAATGCATCTATAGCTGTCTATCAAAAATTTATTGAGCGATCCCTCTTTTAAAACAAACTTTATGCACATGCATAATTTAAAATGGGGACATTGAGTTAATATTTAAGGCTTTGTCATAAAATATTTTGGTCTGACTTAGGCAATATTAAATGGTAAACAAGAGCACCAATATTTAAACTGTAAAATATTTAATGGTTCTAGTGTAATTCTTGAGGTTTCAATTCACAAATCTAGTGCTTGAGAGATATACTTCCGGAATGCAATTGTAATCGTCCATCAAAAATTCATCAAACAGTTGTGGTCCATAATGTCACATGGTCACTAAAATTTGGAACCTTAGAACCAAAGTCTAAAGTTTCAAAGTTTTCAAAACCTTTAACCCACTAACTACAAAGATGACCATGAAAGACTTGCAACTAAGGTTAGGAAAAGCACCAAAACCCCGAATTTGGTGAATTAAGATAGGAAAGGACAGTGCATTTATGAAGTGAAGATCATGGAAAAATTTTAGCAAGTGGACATGCTTAGAGGATCAATGGGTAATTAAGATCGGTATGTGCAGAGTTTTGAAAATTATTACCTCTTGTCCCTCGATTAGTGAAGTTAATAATAGAGTTTGGCATGGAGAAGAAGGCACACAAAAATTCTGAAAGAGTGGTGGTGGTGGTAGTGTGGCTGCAACAATTTTCAAATGAAGGCCAACTTCACTCTATGTTCGATGAGGCAATTAAACTCGTTTTATGGTGAAGCTTCTAACAAAAGATTAATGGGTACGTTTTTATTCACTGATGGGAGGTTGGTACAAAGTGTGCAAATGATTTTGGGGAAATCCTTTGGAAATTTGAGGCATAGATATAAGACTAACATGGATGTATACTCCTTGATTATAGCATGGGGTTTGCACTTGGGGGAATCAACAAGCACAGTGAGAGAAGTGATGGAGATGATTGTGCATAGAGATTTATTGGAAGGATTAGAATCAATACTTGAATGGGAAATTCCAGGTGAAGGTTTCAACATCTAGGAAGGCTTTGAAAATGTGGAACTAGAAGAGGTAGAAGGATGCATCCCTTTCATGCATTGGTCGGAGGATGAGATTAAAAATCAATGCAGGGAAGAAGCAAGGTTAGGTTGGAAGGCATTGAAGCTCTTTATAGAGCTGATGAAGGTGGAAGTAATTATAGCACAGGCGAAAGCGAAGGCAGAGCACATGGAAGAATAGGAGAAAGTGAAGGACAAGTGTATGAAAGCAAAAGGACAAAATATGAGGAAGTAAACGATGAAAGGAAAAGCAACAAGGAAAGTTGGTTATGAAACGGGTAGCACTAGTTGAATTTGTAGTTCTTGTAGGGTTTTTGCAAAATTAACGCAAGACTAGTACTAAATTTTTGGCTTGTTGAAATATGTAAGGTAGATACAAATAGTTGTGAACTGGTTTTAGTTGGGCAGAGTTACTTTTTCTATTATGAAGCATGTTAAGATGTTTTTTATGAAAAAACTGTTATAGTTGTAGGTGATTTTTGGATGGTTGATGAAAAAAATGAGGAAAATAATCTTTACTTTCATGCATTTTTTTATTAGTTTGATATTATGTTTAATTTTCCAATGTTTTTTTCTTAATAATTTGAAAATAGGTTTGATTTTCCAATGAATTTATTTTTTAATTTAGAAAAAAAATTAATTGCCAAAAAAAAAAAATGGTTTGAAAGCAGGTTTAATTCGCCAATCAAAATATTTTATTTCTTTGAAAATAGATTTTAATCGCCAATGGAAAAATTTTAGTGGTTTTAAAAAAATTGCATTTCACTAGGATTTTCCACAGACCTCTAGTGATTAGAAAAGATTTGCTAATGGACATTTTTTTTTTCACAATAAATGAAAAAATTTACCACTAAAATTAATATTTTTATTTGGAAGTATACAAGATTCACCAGGATTTTACACCTTCACCAAGAAGGGGGGGGGGGTTTCTTAAAGTTTTCTTTGGTGTGTTGGAAATGTGTCTCAGCTTACTAGCATAATAATGGAAAAAAAAATGATCAATTGGTCTTTATCGACAAGACATATGGTTGTTAGTGTGACCTCATATGGAGTCTTCAACATTGGTCTGAAAGCTTGGTTTGTTAGTGGCTTGTCAACAATAGATCCCTCTATTGGTGTGAGTTTGTTCATTGTCTCCTTGACTGACTGTAATCCATTTTGGTGGCATCATTGGCGACAGGTTGCACCATCGCTAGGACTTCGAGCAGTGTCTCCTTGACATGTCAATGCTAAGCTAGAAGTTTCATGTCGAAGAGGTTGTGGGTTCAATGAGACATTGTCAAATGTCTCATTGAAATTTGCAAGAATTCTTGACTAGTCTTGTCGATGTGACTTTAGCTGGTTGGTGTGGCTTTGAAAAAAGTCTCTTAGACATTTTTGAAGAAGTCTTGTCCAGTCTCATTGGTGAGACTTTGGGGAAACTCTCTTTGAAAAAGGTTGTTATACCTATTGGGACTAAAAATTTATGAGCATTTTCACATGTTTTCCATAACCCTAAGTTTCTTTTTGTGTCCTCATCATTGACTTTTCGTCTATTTCTTGCCATGTAGTCTCATTGTTTCCATCGAGTCTTGCATAATTCACATTGTGGTCTATGTCTCCCCGATCCATTTTTCATTTTTCTGCTTGCATGAGTCTGTGTTGCCTATCGACAGGACTCATCTGATGTCTCAGCGATCACAAGTCTTATGAATTCATCATTCGGCATGACATACATATTGTTTCGGTGACAAAAGAAAGGTATATCGGCGTAAGTATTTTCACCAGGGTGAGGTCTCCCCGAATGGGTCGGGTCTCCCCAACTTGCACATATGAAGATTCATTGGAAAACCTTAGAGTTATCGACATTGTGTCTTGGCGAATGTCTTTAGTCTTACCGACTTGTGCTCTAATGTTTGCTTTGGCCAAATAGGTTGTTTTCGGTGAGAGGTTATAACGTGATTCTATTGTCTCATCGACCGGCGGTGGATGAATTCATGTATTGATAAGAGTTAGCGATATCGACATGAGGTCTCAGCGAGTGACCTCCGGTCTCACCGATGGAACACAAAGGGACTTTGTCGGTGAGAGTTTTCTCTTGTCTCAGTGACACAGGAGATAAAGGAACTTTCAGTATGACATAAAATGGTCTACAAGAGGTCTCCCTGACAGTAGGAAATCATAGCGACATACGTGGGATAGATAGACTTGTTGGTGAGAAAAGACTTATGTCACGGTGACCAGAATGTGTGATGAAGACTTTTGGCCTGACATAATGAATTCGATATGTTGTTTCCCCGATTTCACAGAGCTACAGCGAAACACAAAGGGAATATGCAGATACTTCATGACTTCAGTGTAATGAACAGAATTTTGTGGCGACATACATGTGGTAAGTGGGCTTTCGATGAAACATTATGATATCTATATGTCATCTCCCTGACGGTTGAAGGTCATGGCGAAAGTGAAATAAACAGCAGGAGCGATTAACGATATAGTTGCCTTCGGCATACCTGCAGGGATGTCTTTGCGACTGCTCAACGAATGATTACTGGACTCATACACTATAGCCGACATGTATTTTTCTTTTGTGGCTAACATGAATATGCCTAATTGTAACGGTTGATCAATATGGATCTCGGCTGACATGGATTTCGAAGTGTTGTATTTTCATATGCTAGTGTATAAGTATGCACTCCCGATTGTAATTGAAAGATGAGATTTTAGAATCATACAATAGTTAGATTAGGAATGGACAGAGTAGAATAAAGTTCTCATTCCAGAGACTATGTCGCATGCTTTCAAATGGTGTTTTCAATGAAAGTCAGCTGGTGTGGCATTTTATTTTTGGTATCAATTGTATGTTGAGTTTATTGAAAAGTATTGCTAAGCTGTCTCCAAGTTGATTCTTTCTGGTTATTTAAATTGAAGTAACAAGCTTATTTCCAGTTTATCAGTGCACATTTGTTGTATCTGTGTGATTAATCTATTGGTTCTCTTAAGCAGAGATTAAATCCTTTTTGTTGATCACAGTAATCAGGGGGAATTCATCTGGATTATTAAAGTAGAGCTTAGTGGTCAAAATCTTGCATGTTTATACAAGTTATAAATAGATCATATGCCATCAATTTGATTTTCTGCCAGAATAAGTTGCCCACTTCTGTTTCATTTGACTCCGCATACCCAATAAGGCACTGGTCTCTGCAATTTCATCATTTGGACTCATTTAGTTTCTTTACATCTGTTTTACATTTGTTAATTGAGCATTTTAGGATTTAGATTAGAAGATTGCTATTGCTATCAAGTTGATTTCATTTGTTCACTTCCATCTACCATTGTGGACAAATCATTGTTCAAGAAAGATAATCATAAGTCAAGTCTACTTCATTTAGAAAGGTACACCTGCCTAGGTCTAGTAGCACCTGCAGAGTAGAAGGTTGAAAGCTTTTGACCTTGTCTGTTTCCCTAAAGTGTATCAAGAGATTGGCAGCCTCTTGAGGCATTCTGCTTGCATTTTTGAGAGCTAACAAATTGGCAACTCTGCTGGGGAATATATCATAAAATTTGGTTGAAAACCACATTATAGAGTCATTGGAGGAAAATTTGTAACTTGAGAAATTTTAGAAAGAGTGATTCCGCTGGGGAAAAGATCAAAATAATCATTTCTCCTACTTTTGGAAAAGTAGGTGGCGACTCTGAAAAAGGTTTGATGAAGAATGGAATTTGTATATGGAACGAACGATTACACACATGTAGGAAGTTATTGGGCCCCTCAAGTGCCTGATAATACAATTGGAAATTTCTACAATGGTGATAGTGCATATTATGCACAACAGAATATGTACCCACCTGTCCCTCCCCATATGTGCAGAACAATGATCAAGCAATTCAACCTGACAAGGTTTCAATGGTACCCTTACCCTATGGATATGAACTGGAGAATCCTTGTCCCTAAGTTTATAGGGAGTAACGCAACCACTGTTGAGGATCATTTGAGGAGCTTCAATGATTTCATCGAGGGTTTGGATATGCCATATGAGGATTTACATATGAGGCTGTTTATGATATCACTTATTGAAGATGCTAGGGATTGGTTCAACTGCCTACCAGTAGCTTCTATTAAATCTCTCCAAGGATTTTAGGATCAATTTCTTGAGCAATATGGAGATTTGTCTGCAGCAAATTGGGCTTCCCATGGGTTATTGGAGATTCAAGAAAATCAGAATTTGCAGCAATATGTATGCGAGGATCAACAATTCGAAGAAGAAGAAGTTGAGTATGTGTATACTCAAAGCCAGGACTCCAGCACACAATCAGAGTATGGAATTTATCCCTTTGATGCATTTCTTGGCATAAGGAAGTATGAAGGAGAAGATTTGAGTTCTCTGTACAATATGACGATAAGTGTTTGTATGCAATTGCCTCCTGATTGTAACCCTACAAGACCTATTTTTGTTGCACAGTTCATAAAAGCATGGGAACCTAAATCAGCTTATTGGTCAGAGTCGTCAATATGGCATGCCTATGATCACTTGAATAAATTCATTGATGCCATGGAGAAGATAAGGTATGAGAACACTATCAGTGTTAATTCTAATGATTGTATTTTTGATGAGTGTAGAGAAATTGATCAAACAATGCATCCAATAGAAGATGAAATATGTGCAAGTCAGTGTGATTCTTGTGATGGCTTGCATGATGAAGATGAAGGAACAAAATATCTCTCTTGCATAACAGATTGTGACAGGGAAGGCAGTGCATGTTGTGAGGAATCCAGTGAATATTCAGATTGTAAAGATGCACCTGTGGATTTTGATCTGCAGCAAGGAGATTCTTTTACCTCTTATGAAGATCAGGATGACGAGGCAATGGGAAATGTTGATTCATTTGATAGTGAATATATAATACCTCCAGCTGCAGTTGAAAGCTATGAAGATACATTCAATGAAGAGGAGGTTTGTAAATTTGAGAATAGTTTCCAAAAAAATTTAGGCCCATTGCGTGATCAGATGATGTTTTGCAAATGTTTGCCCAAGAATGAATTTTAGGTATTTTCAGATCCACTTGATGTTGAGCAAAAGGTATTTTTGGATAAACAAAGGGATATGTCAAGTTATGGAACAAATGACTATGCCGGTAATTTTTCATTCTCTAATGATCCTAGGCCTCTTTTTGATGATGACAAAAGTGATGAGTATGATTGTAATAATGAAAATGTGGAAACTTGTTTACTCAGCTGTGAGCAAATTTCAGATTTGTTAACTCTTGATTATCAGAGATATATACATAAGGGTGATCTTAAAGCTCTGTGTCCAGTTGATGGTGAAACTTTTGAAGTTGACCAAATGCATGTGCCTGTTCAAGAAGAGGTATGTGATTTTGAAATTTCTAACTCATGTGGAGAAGACACTTGTCTACATACTAAGTATGATAGAGGTCCAGATTTGAGTAATTCATATATGCTTGATATTGAAGATATAAGTCAGAATCTAGTGTTATCTCCACATGACAATACTGAAGAGGTACAAAAGGTTTCGGATTTGTTTGTTTCAGACAACATTGATATGACATAATTTTTTGTTTCTCAAGAGAAGCATTTTGATGATGAATTTTCAATACAGCTGGGAGAATATTTCAAAATTCATAACAGTGAGAGAGATAATATAAAATTTTGTATTTCATATGCATGCATTTTGAATGTTGAAAATAATAGGGGTTTTTCCCATGATGATGAGGAATTTGAACTATAGAATGGTGTATGGATTTTGGGCCAAATTGAGCATGATGATACTCTAAGAACTTGCAATGACAGTGACAGGAAGGATTGCATAAGTATCTTCAAGAAGAATCTGATGAACTCAAGACATAACTAGGTATTTGATAGGGGAAAGCTTGGTTTGAGTTTTAGATCGTAATAGCTTGGAACAGGTGAAGTTGAAATATAGAGGATTTAGGGTTTCCAGTGCATGGAAAACTCTTGCTTATCCTCTTTAAAATTCTTTTCCATGCACAGTAGTTTAGGATTTTGGTCCATCTCCATTTTGCATTTACTTTCCATTCATTCCATCTGCTTTTTCTCCATTTCCATTTTGCTCATTTTGTGTCTGGTCTGCTCACCCATAGATTCTGGATCCTTGCAATGATCTTACTATCATTCATCCCTAGACGAAGCCATTGTTGGGACTAAAAATTTTTGAGCATTTTCACATGTTTTCCATAACCCTAAGTTTCTTTTTGTGTCCTCATCATTGACTTTTCGTCTATTTCTTGCCATGTAGTCTCATTGTTTCCATCGGGTCTTGCATCATTCACATCATGGTCTATGTCTCCTTGATCCATTTTGCATTTTTCTGCTTGCATGAGTCTATGTTGCCTATCGGCAAGACTCATCCGATTTCTTGGCGATCACAAGTCTTGTGCATTCATCATTCGGCATGACATACGTATTGTTTTGTCGACAAAGGAAAGGTATATCGGCATAAGTATTTTCACCGGGGTGAGGTCTCCCTGAATGGGTCGGGTCTCACCGACTTGCGCATATGAAGATTCATCGGCAAAGCTTGGAGTTATCAACATTGTGTCTTGGCGAATGTCTTTAGTCTTACCGACTTGTGCTCTAATGTTCGCTTCGGCCAAACAGGTTGTTTTCAGTGAGAGGTTATAACAAGATTCTATTGTCTCATCGATCGGCGATGGATGAATTCATCTATCGGTAAGAGTTAACGATATCGGCATGAGGTCTCGACGAGTGACCTCCGATCTCACTGATGGAACACAAAGGGACTTTGTTGGCGAGAGTTTTCTCTTGTCTTAGTGACATAGGAGATAAAGGAACTTTCAATATGACATAAAATGGTCTACAAGAGGTCTCCCCAACAGTAGGAAGTCACAGCGACATATGTGGGACATATAGACTTGTCGGTGAGAAAAGACTTATGTCACGGCAACCAAAATGTGTGATGAAGACTTTCGTCCTGACATAATAAATTTGATATGTTGTTTCCCCAATATCACAGAGCTACAGTGAAACACAAAGGGAATATGCGGATACTTCATGACTTTGGTGTAACGAACGAAATTTTGTGGCAACATACATGTGGTAAGTGGGCTTTTGATGAAACATTATGATATATGTATGTCATCTCCCTGACGGTTGAAGGTCACGGCGAAAGAGAAATAAACAGTAGGAGTGATTAACGATATAGTTGCCTTCGACACACCTGCAGGGATGTCTTTGCGACTGCTCAACGAATGATTAATGGACTCATACACTATGGCCGACATGTATTTTTCTTCTATGGACGACATGAATATGCCCGATTGTAATGGTTGATCAATATGGATCTCGGCCAACATGGATTTCGAAGTGTTGTATTTTCATATGCTGGTGTATAAGTATGCACTCCTGATTGTAATTAAAAGATGAGATTTTAGAATCATATAGTAGGTAGATTAGGAATGGACAGAGTAGAATAAAGTTCTCATTCCAGAGACTATGTCGCATGCTTTCAAATGGCATTTTCAATGAAATTCAGCTGGTGTGACATTTTATTTTTGGTATCAATTGTATGTTGAGTTTATTGAAAAGTATTGCTAAGTTGTCTCCAAGTTGATTCTTTCTGGTTATTTAAATTGAAGTAACAAGCTTATTTCCAGTTTATCAGTGCACATTTGTTGTATCTGTGTGATTAATCTATTGGTTCTCTCAAGCAAAGATTAAATCCTTTTTGTTGATCACAGCAATCAGGGGGAATTCATCTGGAATATTAAAGTAGAGCTTAGTGGTCAAAATATTGCATGTTTATACAAGTTATAAACAGATCATATGCCATCAATTTAATTTTCTACCAAAATAAGTTTCCCAGTTCTGTTTCATTTGACTCCACATACCCAATAAGGCACTGGTCTCTGCAATTTCATCATTTGGATTCTTTCAATTTCTTTACATCTGTTTTACATTTGTTAATTGAGCATTTTAGGATTTAGATCAGAAGATTGCTATTGCTATCAAGTTGATTTCATTTGTTCACTTCCATCTACCATTGTGGGAAAATCATTGTGCAAGAAAGATAATCATAAGTCAAGTCTACTTCATTCAGAAAGGTACACCTGCCTAGGTCTAGCAACACTTGAAGAGTAGAAGGTTGAAAGCTTTTGAACTTATCTGTTGCCCTAAAGCGTATCAAGAGATTGGCAGCCTCTTGAGGCATTCTGCCTACATTTTTGAGAGCTAATAATACCAATGACCTTTGGTGAGACCCAAGATATCAGGTGGATAGTAATTAGTGATTCAAGGCATGTTGACTTAACAATAGCCTGACCACATGGATAGTGAAGCCGACATCAATGAGACTATCTTGTATGAGTAAGAAATGCTAAGATCTCTCATCGACAGTGAAGGTTTGCTCAACAGAGTAAAATGACATACACACATCAATGAGACTTGAGTTGCTCAAGTAGAGAATGGAAGTTGTCTCTTAGACAGGGCCAAGTTATAGAAATAGTTGTGTGACAGTCTGTATGTTGTAACTGATGGGAACTAGATTGGAATCCTTCCTTCATGGATTTAGAGACAAAGATTGTTTTGTAATTCTCTTAGAGTAATTATGCTATAAATGTATAATGCATTTGTAATAGCAAAATTTTTTAATGAATGAGTCGAGTAGTGAGTATGTGAAAAGAGAATGAGATTGTTTATTGTTGAATAGTTGCCTATATTGAGAGACTTTGAATAGACATTTGAGAGGGAGAAACTGTAACTTTGTATGTAAATCTTGTAAACTATAATTGTGATGCGAAAATATCAGTATTGGCCAAATTACGCTTGATCCATGAAGAATTGAAGCATAATGGAGCCACCAATACTTGAATCTCAACAAGATCAATAAAAGAAAATTGAAACTAAACATTTCATCAAAACCTAACATAATAAATTATGAAAGCTTTCAAAACATCTAATCTAATCCATTCAAAACTTATCTTGTCGTGGAATTGGTGCCATGTTGATGTGGAACGATGACCCTTTCCCAATCTTGTGATTTGTGAGCTTGTTTTAGTCGATTCTATGGAAGAGAATCGATGAAACCATAGTGATTGATGTATGAAAACCTAATTTATGCTAAAATGAGCATGATGCAAGCCAATTTACCATGA
Organism: Sequoia sempervirens; assembly: GCA_007258455.2. Lineage (NCBI taxonomy): Eukaryota > Viridiplantae > Streptophyta > Pinopsida > Cupressales > Cupressaceae > Sequoia > Sequoia sempervirens. The sequence continues at coordinate 217,430 of VDFB02350934.1, read as the reverse complement.
TTTTATACTACAAATGATCTAATTATGCTATTGCTAAGCTAATCTAAACTAAAATTATACTAAAAGATGAAAACCCTAATTCATATACAAGCTAAGATTGATGCATGGAAGCCATTAATGGATGCTCTAAGCTATTATGCAATGAAAATGATCTAAAACAAGCTAACAAGTGAGTAAAATATGAGTGTGTATGCGAGTGAATTCAACAACATGAATTTGCAATTAAAAGATGGATCCATTTGTCTTCAAATAGTGACCTATTTATAGGAGAGCAATTGAGGAATGGATGGTTGAGATCAAAAAACTTAATCAAAAATTTAAGATAAAGGAGATGAGAGGCATGGATCATGGATTCTCATCAACAAATGAGAATGCATGATGAAATTTAATCAAGGGCTCTTACTTGCCTAAAAAAAACACACTTTTGACTTGCTCACATAGGTCAAAGGTAACTTGCTTAAGAGGTTGAAAGATAACTTGCATTTGAAGCCAAGTGGGTTGATTGGAGGAGAGAGAATGTTCCTTAGAATATTCCTTTTGGGTGAGGAAAAAGGTAATTTATAAATTAAAACAAAGTTTTAATTGTGCAAAAGAGGATAGAGAATATTCCATGGGAATATTCCCTTTGCTTAGAGGAAAATTAGTTTAATTACTAATTAAACAAGGTTTAATTTATGCAATTAGAGAATTAGAAGAATTAAGAGATATTTATTAAATTAGATGATTTAATAAATAGGGGAGGGGTGAAATAATATTTAATTAAATAACTTAGGGTTATTTAATTAAAGAAGATGACCTAGGAGATTAAATTAAATATTTTGATTTATTTAATTTAATGAGATGAAGTGTTAATGTGAAAAGAGATGAATTAACATGATTAAATTAATTAGGTCAATATGTGAAAATTATTCAATTAATTAATTATCTAGGATAATTAAATCAATTAAGCAAAAAGATGATGAATTACAGAGGAAATGATGTTAGTAAATCTAATTTAAGTGTATGACATCAATTAGGACATTTTTCAGTGTCTACAATAATACAAAGAGTTTTTTCTTGGTGTGATGGGTTTTTCTCTCGAAAGGGTTTTCCCATGATAAATCTGGTGTCTATTCTATGTTGTGTAAAAAAAAAATCTTATCTATTTCCTAGTAATGTACATCTTTAATGAACTATAATTTGTAATTTGAACCTTAAGTTTGTATTCTCTTCTTAGAATTAGCATTAGGAAAGTGTTTTCACACCTTTGCTTTCCTTACAAGTGGAATCAAAGCCTAGCCAATTGTGTTATCCTTGTGGGTTGGACGGGTTTTTTGTGCCAAATTTGAAGTAGGAGTCTTGTAGAGGAATCTGGTAATTTCAATTGTAGATTAAGATATCAAGCACATTAGGGAAGATGGAAATTGAAAAATTCAATGGTGGAAATTTTGAGTTGTGGAAACTCAAAATGGAAGACCTGCTGGTAGATAGAGATCTCTAGATTGTTGTGTCTAGAACTAAACCTTCAAGCATGAAGCAAGAAGATTGGGACCTCACAGATAGAAAAGCCAAAGGGTTGATAATACTTTCTCTAGCATACTATGTTCTCCTAAATGTCAATGTTTATGAAGAGAAGTCTGCATCTTCTTTGTGGAAGAAAAATAGAGATATTTATTAGGGAAAGTCCTTGGTGAATAAGTTATTCTTGAGGAAGAAGTTGTACTCTTTGAAAATGGAGGAAGGGGTGTATGTTGTTGCTCATCTGAATAAATTTAATATGCTCAATGCTCAATTGACATCTATAGGTGTGAAGATAGATTATGAGGATCATTGTATTCTCTTTATGTTCTTTGCCTAACTCTTGGGATCATTTAGCGATGGCTATTGAGAATATGAAAACCACTTTCAAGATGGAAGATGTGGTTGCTTCATTGTTTTCAGAAGAGATGCAAAGGAAATATTCTGAGATGGAAAAGGAGGCCCTTGTTGTTCGAGGCAAATCAAAGGAAAGGAAAGAAGAAAGACAAGAAGTCCAAATCAAAGTCTAAAGGGAGATCAAAGTCTCCTGGCAAGAAGTCCAAGGTGAAATGTTGGAATTGTGGGAAACCTGTTCATGTCCATAAGGATTTCAAAGAGGAGAAAAAGAAGAAGAAGAAAAACAAATATTTGGATAATGATTCTTCTCAAAGTGATAAAGATTCCTTCATTACAATCTTGGTGACTCGGGCATGAGATGATGTCTAGATGATTGATTCAGGTGCATCTTTTCACATGAAATCTCATAGAGATTGGTATACAAAGTATGAAAAGCATGTTGGTTGAAAGGTGTATCTAGAAAGTGACTCGTCTCTAGAAATTGTTGGTCATGGAAGATTCAGAATTTAATTACCTAATGGAAGAATCAAAGGAATTAATGGTGTAATGCACATACTAGGTCTGGCTCAAAATTTACTTTTTGTTAGCAGGCTGAATGATGTTGGCGTGAAAGTTTCATTCTCAAATGGTGGTTGTAAGATGAATAGAGGCTCGATGGTGTTGGCTAGGGGTGCTCGCATTAGTATTCTATACAAGCTAGAAACACATGATGTTCAATGTAACACTATCTCTGTAAAGTCAAAAAAGGATGCTCATGTAGAGAAAGAGATTGAAGTTCTTCTAGGGGAAAACTCTTTGGAGGTGAAACTCCTTGCAGAAAAGACCATGCTCTGGCATCAAAGGCTCAACCACATTGGTGAGAAAGGCTTAAAAGCTTTGAAAAATAAAAACCTGGTTGAAGAGATTGATGATTGTAACCTTTAGTTCGATTTTTGCAAACATTGTATATGTGGAAAACAACATCGTGTTTCATTTTATTCTAGTCCCTATAAATATTTTGGTGTTTTGGATTACATTCACTCTGATGTTTTTGGTCTAATAAATGTTCCTTCCTTATCGAAATCTAGATATTATGTTTATTTTATTGATAATTATTTGAGAAGGGAATTTGTGTATTTTCTAAAAAGTAAAGGAAAAGTGTTCAATTGATTTAAAGAGATTAAAAACTTGGTTGAAAATTAGACTGGAAGAAAAATTAAATGCTTAATGACAGATAATGGCGGTGAATTTTGTTTCTCAAATTTTGAAAGGTATTGCAAAGACCATGGAATAAAAAGGCATAAAACAACACCTTATACTCCACATCAAAATGGAGTTGTTGAAAGGTTTAACAGAACACTAATGGAAAGGGCAAGAAGTATGTTGCGCAATACTAGTCTGGAGTAGAAGTTCTAGGACGAGGTTGTGGCTACATGTTATTTAATAAATTGATCTCCCTCTTTGACACTTGTTGACAAAACACCTATGGAAGCTTGGTCTAGTAAGAGGCCCTCTTTAAGACATATAAGAGTCTTTGGCTGTGAGATATATGTTTATGTGTCAAATGAGAAAAGATCTAAATTGGAAAATAAAGTTGTAAAATGTATCTTCATTGGATACGACATGGTGTGAAAGGATACAAGCTTTGGAATCCTAAGACTAAAAAGGTTGTATACAACAAAAGTGTATTTTTTCATGAACTGAAACCTTCTTCAATGGATCTGTAGTCAGAGATGAAAGAAGAAAAGAAAGAAAAAGTAGTTGAAATTCCTCGAAATCCAAATAAAGAGGAACTACAAAGTGTACCTAAAAATGAGGAGAGTTCTAGCAGCTCTGAGAGTTCTGATGAAGAACCACAACCTCAACTTCAGCCTTTGAGGAGGTATACACGTGAAAGGTGACAACCTAAAAGGTATGGTTTTTCCATGTTGGATGTAAATTGTGCCTATGCTTTGATTATAAGCACTAATGAGCCTAGGACTGTAAAAAAGGCATTTGAAATATCTTATTTAAATTCTTGGTTGGAGGCCATGAATGAGGAAATGGCATCACTAAAAAAGAATGTAACTTGGGATTTGGTGCCCTTGCCTGATGGTAGAAAGCTTGTTGGTTGCAAATGGGTATTTAAGAATAAAATTGGTTTGGATGGTAGTGTTTAGAAGTATAAAGATAGGTTGTTTGCAAAAGGTTATTCCCAAGTAGAGGGAATTGATTATGGCGAAGTATTTTCTCCTATAACTAAGCTGACATCTATTAGATTTCTTTTGTCACTTGTAGCATTGTATGACTTAGAGATTGAATAGATGGATGTGAAGACAAAATTTCTTCATGGAGATCTTGAAGAAGAAATTTATATGTCCCAGCCTGAGTACTTTGTGGAAAAAGGTAAAGAAAATTTGGTTTGCAAGTTAAAGAAATCCTTGTATGGTTTAAAACAATCGCCTAAAATGTTGTACTAGAAGTTTGACACGTTTGTGTTGTCATTGGGATTTGTAAGATTGAAATCTGATCATTATGTGTACTTCAAAATTGAAAATGATTGATTTCTTATTATTTCCCTATATGTCAATGACATGTTCATAGGAAATAGTAAGACAATGATTTTTGATCTAAAATCTCAACTGTCTACAAAGTTTGAAATGAAAGATCTAGGTGCAACAAGGTATATTATGGGGATGGAAATAAAAAGGGATAGAGGAAGTAGAAAGCATTGGCTTAGCCAAATTAAGTATATCAATATTGTCCTCGAGAGATTTGGTATGACAAACTACAAGTAACTAGTTGTTCTAGTGTTGTAGGGAATGAAGCTATCTATTAAAGATTGTCCAAATTCTCCTACCAAGGTGGAGGACATGAACATAGTTCCTTATGCAAATGCAGTTGGTAGTTTTATTGTATGCAGTGGTCTGTATAAGGCCAGACATTTCCCAAGCAGTGGGAGTTCTTATCCATTTTGTGGAAAATCCAGGTAGACCACACTAGGATGTTGTGAAAAGAATTTTTAGATATTTAAATGGTACCTCTTAGTATGCTTTGTGCTATCATGGTAACTCGATTTGATCACAGAGATCCATCAGCATTCGAGGTTATGTGGATTCTAATTGGGTATGGGACATTGACAGTAGAAGATCCACCAGTGGATACATCTTCATGTTGAATGGTGGTGTAGTTAGTTGGATGAGCAAGTGGAAAGTTGCAGTTGCTTTATCTACTACAAAAGCATAATATATGGCAACAACACATGCCTACAAAGGGCCATTTGACTTAGACATTTTTGTTCTAATATTGGGTTCAATGCAGGGAAAATTACCATTTGTTGTGACAGTCAGAGTGCCATTTGTTTGGCGACAAATCCAACTTTCCATGCTAGGATGAAACATATTGATGTGCAGTATCATTTTGTAGGGATATGGTGGAGGATGGAAAAGTCAATCTTGAAAAAGTGGATACTCTAGAAAATGTTGCAGATGCATTAACAAAACCAGCGAGCACAAAACAGCTTTAGGTGGTGTGCCAATTCGATGGGCCTTGGGGCCTATGCAATTTAGTAATCTCATATTTGGATTAAGCCAGTAAGCCTTCATCAAGTGGGAGCATGTTGGAAATGTGTCTCAACTTACTAGAGTAATAATGGCAGCAAACAATGATCAGTTGGTCTTTATCGACAAGACAGTTTGTTGTCGGTGTAACCTCATATAGAGTCTTTAACGTTGGTCTGAAAGCTTGGTTTGTTGGAAGATTTTCACAAAGAGATCCCTTTATCGATGTGAGTTCGTTCATTGTCTCCTTAATTGAATTTAATCCCTTGTGGTGGCGTTGTCGGCAAGAGGTTGCACCATTGCCAAGACTTCAGGTAGTGTCTCCTCAACATGTCGATGTGAAGTTGTAAGTTTCATGTCGAAGAGATTGTGGGTGTTTAGTGAGACATTGTGAAATGTCTCGTTGACATCCAAAAGAAGTCTTGATTGGTCTTGTTGATGTGACTTCAGCTAGTCAGTGTGACTTTGAGAAAAGTCTCTTAGACATTCCTGAAGAAGTCCTATCTAGTCTCTTCTATGAGATTTGGGGTGTTCAGTGAGACTTTGGGGAAACTCTCTTTGACAAAGGTTGTTATGCCAATGACCTATAGTAGGACCTAAGCTATCAGGTGGATAGCAATAGGTGATTCAAGGCATGTTGACTTGGCAGTAGGGACCACATGGACGGTGAAGCTGATGTCGATGAGACTATCTTGTATTAGTAAGAAATGATAAGATATCTCATCGATAGTGAAGGTTTTCTCAACAAAGTAAAATGACATACACACATCGATGAAACTTGAGCTACTCGACAAGAGAATGGAAGTTGTCTCTTAGACAGGGCCCCAGTTATAGAAACTACTATGTGACAGTTTGTATGCTATAACGGATGGGAATCAAATTGGAATCCTTCTTGCATGGGTTTGGAGACGAAGATTTTTTTGTAATTCTCTCAGAATAATTATGCTATAAATGTATAATGCATTTGTAATAGAAAAAAGTCCATAATGAATGATTCGAGTAGTGATTCTGTGAAAAGAGAAGAAGATTGTTCAATGTTGAATAGTTTCCTGTATTGAGAGACTTTGAATAGACATCTAAGAGGGAGAAATTGTAACTTTGTATGTGAATCTTGTTCACTGTAATACAAAGAGTTTTTTCTTGGTGTGGTGGGTTTCTCTCCCGAAAGAGTTTTCCCATGTTAAATCTGGTGTCTATTGTGTTGTGTAAAATTTTGTTCTTATCTATTTCCTAGTAATGTGCATCTTTAATGAACTATAATTTTTAATTTGAACCTTAATTTTGCATTCTCTTCTTAGAATTAGCATTAGGAAAGTGTTTCCGCACCTCTAATTTCCTTACAATGTGTAGAATAGAGAGCTTGATTTTTGGTGAAAAACCTATGTTTAATTAAACTAAACAATATATAATAAAACCAAAATATATTAAAACTATACTTGATGGAGAGCTCGTTTAGAGGACTATAATCTTCTAGTCAGGTTTGTCAAGTTGATTCCATTTTGATACTAACCCTGAGCCTCAAAACCCAAAAAATTGCATAAAATTGTAGACAAAGGGGAGCAAAGGAAAAAAAGGGGAGGTTCTAATGAACCCCCTTCATTAGAAGGAGGTTCTAGCCAACCCCCTTATATGACACATTTTGGTGTTTATTAGAAGAGGGGGTTCATTAGAAGGGGGGTTCATTGAAAGGGGGGTTCACTTGAAGGGGGTGGATGTCATGCATGCTCGAACGAACCCCCTTTGTTTGAATCCATTTTTAAGTTTTTTGATGGGCATTTCTAATTTTCCTTTGTGCAAAAAGTTGTAACCCACTATTGTGGCTTCACCCAAATGGAAAGAGTATTTTAAAACCTTAGCAAGTAAAATTTTGAGAAAATAAACAAAATATTATAACTACATTAGTGATGACAATATTTTGGCACACCAAATAGAGGTTGACATTGATGAGGAATTAATGATATGGGAGGATTACATCTTAATTTTGTAGAGAATAGAAGTCACTCCCTCAGATGACTTGTAAAGGTGGTTGTGGTAGAAGAACAAGACCAAGATAAAACAATAGAGTGGTTGAAACCAAACATAGCTAAGGGTGAAGACTCTGAATAAATGTAAGAGTAAATTGAATAATAACAAGAACCTAGCTGAGCAGGCTATGGTCAAGATTGAACAGTTTATGGAGACATTCTAGGAAACTCCATCCTTAGTTGCCTCTCCTAGTAATATGGTCGGGGAATTGAAAGGGTCACCATAAGGATAAGCCACTCGAGAGGATATTGACTGGATGATGACTAGGAAAATAGAGTTGTAGACCTTTCAAGATGAGCTAGCAAGTTTTACCAATCTATAGGAAAAGATGGAGAACTCAAAATTTTCACAAAGGATCAAGTTACAATACCATCGAGGTCCTCCAATGGATGTGATGAATGAAATAATCACCGTATTCTCTAACAAATTTCATAACAAGAGCTAGTCAAACCTTTTAATTTTGCTTTATTTTGAATAAATTTTGTAATAAAGGAAATGCCTAGATAATAAGCTTTAAATTTGGCATTGTGTTTTTAGTTAGACTTCAATTCTATATGAACTATTTAATTTAGTTTTAGTTCATCCCTAGATCATAGTTGAGCACATTAGTTTCACTTGTAGTTAGCTTTTTTTGTAGATCCATGCATTATGAGACATTTGATTCTATTAAAATTGAATTTTGGGTCATTGTAATGATTAAAACTTATATTTTTGCAAAAGAAACATACAATTTCAATGTGGAGTTTCCTACTGAATTTTGTGGAGCTATTTTATGAATCAAATGATTATGCATCATTTGTATGCACATGGATCTTGATCTCTAGTGATGGTGTGATTGTTTTGCTTTTCTAGATTGAGTAAGTTGATGAAATTTGTTATGTTATTGTGGTATTGCATAGAGTTTTTTCTTAGATTTGTGCATGTTTGATGATGATCTAATTTGATATAACTTCAAAATCATGAGATTGATGAATTACCTTTGAAGATTGCATTATTGTTAGTAGCAATTGTGTGAATAAGTTAGTTGCTTTAATACTTGAGATTTTGTTTAACCACACATAATTGATAAATGAACCAAATCTCACCATTGTACATTTAATTTCAACTTTTCTTTCCAAATATTTCTTGTCAACCTTAATTCTTTTCATCTTTATTTTATGACATTTCAAATAAGAGAAAGAGCACACACATAATACATATATGCTGAAGCAAAGTACTAACACATAGTTGGCTTCTAAGGAGTAAAATATGTACTTTGATTGTGTGTCTTGAATGTATTTTCCCAAAAACCTAAAAATCTAGTCCCTTTGTTGAAACACGTGTACATCAACCACTTAGCTGTCTATCACGGTCAAGTCCTGACACAAAAGGAACATTGGAGTAGATAATTCTGCTTCTCAAGAAGAGTAATAGTTCATTATTGCTTAGCAAGTTGGTTGTGCTAAAACCACAACCAACACTAGGTTATAGATGACTTTGCAACACATACAATCTTTTAATCTTATTGTAACATTCTTAATCAAGCAAGGTAACACAAGCAACGTGATGACAAGCACACAACAAAATATGAAAAACTATAAAAAAAAATAAACAACAAATATTTTTTGGTGATACAAGGTAACATGTGAACCCAAGTTTTTATACATCAAAATTTTTCAAAATGAATGAATGGATGTATTTAAATAGAACATAATACACATATCAACACAAGTGTGTGTTGGATTGACTCTCAACAACTAGTAGAAAGAAGTGTGTGAGATTTAATTTTGAAAGTTCAAAATTTAAAATTACTATTATAAACGTAACCTACATTAAGTATATGTCTCTTTATCTAAACCATGATAGTAAATGATAAATCTCTTAGAATGTGTGATCATAAAATTAAACTATGAAAATATCATAAACTAAACT
>VDFB02350934.1:195559-208022 GCA_007258455.2 Sequoia sempervirens | reverse complement strand
AACACCTTCTAGAAAGATTCCTTCCTATGACCTAAATAAACTTAACATGTGTAAATGAGTCCCCTAGTAATGAATTAACTAGGTACAAGACTTTATTTACACCAACAAATACTTCTTCAAACATCAAATAAGACTACACCCCTCTTGCCCTTCTTTTCTCACATGTAATTTTTATAATCAACCTCATCCTCAAGTAAGTTCTTTATTTTTAAAATTAAATGTGTACTTTATTTTAATATGCTTTAATTTAGATTTAAAATTAAAAAAACTTCCTAATTAAAATTAGATTTTTAAATTAATATACTTTTAATATTACATTATCCTACCAACTTTGGTTACGGTTCACAATCATATTAGTGGGGGATATATGACATTCAAATAGAACAATACTAGATATATATACATTTAAACATATTTTTTCATCAAATATTACATTTATGTTGTCAATTTCTTAGGGTAAAAATACTAGTTAAATAATCAAAGTAATTAATTAAAATTAATTTAGATAAACGAGGTGGAATTGATACATGAGATTGATGTTGTAATTGATGTAAAATTCAAATAAATTTAAATATGATACTTAGATTTTAAAGATGGAAAAGTGAAGCTAAAGGTGTTAGGAATCAATTGACCACAATAATAAATTTTTAAGGCTTGCTCAAATGGGTGTCTCAAAATTTAACTAATTGCATTTTGTTCTAGTTCAACTACATGTGTGTAGAGTCAAACCTAGAACACATATGTAAATTTGTGCACGAACTAGTGGTGTTTAGAAACACTTTTGGGGAATCAACATATTCACAATGGTTGTGTTCTCCTTAATCATACCCCTAGATAAGTAGCTTTATGGTTTTGAGTGAAATGTCAAAGACAAAAGCAAGTGTACAATAGTTAAAGATAATGTCACAAGAAAGCAATGTAAAATAAATTATTTTTTAAGCACTTTGATCCAAATATTCTCATCGCATTCCAACATGTCTAGATGATTTTAAAAAATGAATGTATTTATTTAAATACAACATAGCATATAGATCAACACAAACATGCGCTATGTTGCTTTACTATAGCTAGAAGAAATAGTTCAGTAAGATTTAACAGGAATATGAATTTCAAAAATTTAAGATTTAAATATGTGATTGTAAAAATGACTCAAGTCAAATTTGTACTCAAATATTTAAAAGCTAGCATAACAAATAAAAAATCTTAAAATTAAGACTAATCTTAAAAAACAAATGATGATGAAATCAAACTTTAATAATGTCACGAATCAAATTCATTCAAAATATACAACTTATAAAATAATATATGTATTGTTCACTTTACAATACTTTTCATAATCTATAAATCATAAGCACAATTACATTTTTAAACCCGACCCACCTATATCCAATAAGATTGCAAATATCTCATTAACTAAAAATACATATTCCAAAGTTTGAATATTTTGATAAAGTCATTCATTAAGTTTTGAAAAAACTTTTTAAGATTCCAACACAAGACATTGAAGAAAAGAATGCCAGCTCTTCACACACTTGAGTCCAATTAAGGGAACACAAGTCAGAAATTTATTGACCCATATAAAAAGTAAAAGATAAGCAACTAAAATATTCTACACAATTCTAAGTTTAATGATGGGCAAGGCTTCCTTTTTGAAGTGAGTATGCACCTGGACCCCATTAAATGTATTTATACCCTTAATTTTTAATTTCCTAGCTTTACAAACAGCATACCCACAGATGGAAACACTACCTTTAATTTCTATCTTTAGTGATTTTCCTGCCCTTCTTTTCATTATTCTGCGAAATCTCTCTTCTTTTGGTTTATTTATATTTGTTATAATATTACTAATTTTTGAAAGGTATGTCAGATGAATAAATTGGACTTTTTAGTTCTTGTACAGATTTGAAGATTGATGGAATTGGTTGTCATGAAAGAAATTGGCTTCAAACCAGAGTAAAAGCTTGGAAATAAGGTAAGTGTTTTTTTGTGTGTATTTATATATATATATATATATATATATTTTCATTGTAATAACATGAATAAATATGTATTTAAGATCATGAAGGTTTGTTTAAGTCTGTATGTAAAGTAATTTTATGAAACGTGTTTCATATTGGAGAATGATTTTCAATGTGATGTCAATAGTTTGAAATAGTGAAAAAGATATTTCTGAATGTAATTGTGTAGTAATTCTTAACGTCAACATTTGGATCACGTTTATAATCCATTATCAAAATAAAAAAAATGATCTTTAAATTTGTCTTCTGATAATGTATTTTATATAAAGACCCAATACTTTAATTTGATTATACAATTAACTTTAGAAAATAATTTTTTATTGGTTAGAGATTCAGATGGTTTATATATAAAATCTGGTTGTTTGAGGGCTTTTTTGTCTGATTATATACAGTATGTACTGGAAGTTTTAAAGGAAAGAGGATGACTTGATTGCAGTAAAAGTTTATTCCAAGTCACTTCAGTGAGCATAATGCTTGTTTTTGATGTGATTATGTAAAGACAGATATATAATGATATCAAGACAGATATATATATTTTAAAACCACTTGATCTGAAAGGTGCTTAGGTTTCCTTCTTGAATGTTCGGAGTCCTCTCTGTAATCACATTTACCAATAAAATCAGATCACTGGTTTTGGGATATTTTATGCTGATTTTTAAATTTTTTTTAAAATTGTGGAGGCTCATAAGGTTGAGTGGTATGGTAAATCAGGGAGCTTTCTGTGACAAGATTCAGATTAAAGCAAAATGGGCTACCTTTGATCAGGTCAGCTTCTCCTTACTATCTGTATAACTTTGAATGGTAGCTTAACAAATGTTTTATACTTTAAATATTATTGCACAGTCTACAGAAATGATGTTAAATCTATTTTGATGAAACTATTATTTAGAAGGTTTTTGTTTTTGTTTTTTTTTTTACATTAGAACTACAAAGATGTGCTTGTACCTTCTTTTCTACAAATTCTAACAGGTCTTAGATGATGATGTTTTCATTAATATTGGAATTTATTTGAAGTTTGTATAACAAGAAAATTTAATAAGTAGTTTATATAGTTTGTTTTATTATTTAGGTATGTATTTTTGTTTTAATATAAAGGTAAAAGTGTTAAAATAGAAACAGTTTATAAAGTAAGTCTGCAAGTTTTAAAGATTTATAGTGTGGTAATTTTAAAAATTCATAATTCAGACAGAAAAATATAGATAATTAATGAAAAAAAAAGTCTTCCAAATTTCATAGATAGGGCATAGGAATTTGTTATCTTGAAGATTGTACAAACTTTGAGTATCGGACCAATAGGTAATGTTTGTCTCTATATTAGAAAAACAGAATCAACATGAAAACCACTTAAACCAAACGAAAATAACTTTGTTAACCATAAGGGAACAAAGAAGACCACAACAAAAACCTACACACTAGTGAAAGTCGAGAGACTAGGGAATCCTTGTAATCAACATTAACAAGAACACTAAAGTCTTTGCTCAAGTCCCAAAAAAGGATTTCCTAATTCTCTACTTTCAACATTGATGTCATTTGAGTTAGACATTGATTTAGCTAAGAAGTCAGCAATTTGATTTGCTTCCTTATAGTATGGTACCATTTAACAATTTTGAAACCATGAATGAGGGTACAATTTTTTTTTTTTCTCAATCAATCAAGATTTGAAATAGAGACATTTGATTGCCATTACTGAAAGTTAAAGAAATCATTTCTTTTGAAGTGATCAATCAAGATTTTGGAGTCAAATTCTAAACGATGTCGATAAAAATGTCTCTACTTAGCTTCTAATAAAGCATGGCCATATGTATTTAATATTATTTTTAGTAGCATATCCCAAAAATAAGATGGATGGTCTACGTATATTACCCTTCAATTTATTTAAGAAGAAATGTACAATGTTCTAAACTTATTACTAAATTAATTTTTGTAATGTGTAAATGAGAGTAAACAATAATTTAAAAGAAAATAAGCTTTCTCTAAGGTTAGTCTAAGTTAATCAAATGAAATACTTACGGTTTAGTTTGAATCAATTTAGACTAAATAATTATGAGCTAGTACTAAATACTTGAACAATCAGTATGCTAATTAGAAGATGTAAGTGTGATAAATAGTACATCTATCTCTATCATTGAATACTTTATGTAATTTAGAATATCATATAAATCTAGACACTTTAGGCTCTAGAATGAATGATGATAAATTGGTATCCTCATTGAAATTAAAAAACATAGTGGACTTTGTACCATAAAAAGTATAACAATTCAAGACTAGTCTAAAGTCATAGATCTCTTGCATTGTAAACTTGTCCTATGAAATCTATATGATCATGGTCTGTACTTTATTAGATCTATTTTAACTTATGTTGTGCTTCTTGATATTTAAGGAATGGCAATATTTATAAATACCTAGGTAGCTTTGTCAATATATCATAAGGGGACATGTTCTCCTAGGTCAACCCATAGAAAATGTGTATGAATGACTAAAAAACCCTTTAGTTATGTGCATGCTCCTAGAATGTGTAAGATATGGTATAAAATAATTTAATGCCATCCAAGATTTGGCTATGAAGATAGCCACTCAAGACTAAGGAGTTTCTATTGGTGAAAGCACAAGAGGTACTTAATAAGAATAATTTTACTATATCAAAAGATGAAACTATACAATATGATTAAATGATTGGAGATTAAAATGAAAAGCTCTTATGTATATAGGAAAAGGTGAGACATGGGACAACATAAGATTATGACGTGTGTCTTAATATTATGACTTGAGACATAAAAAATGTGCTAAGGAAACTTAAGTAACAAGGTATGAAAAAGAGCCAAGAGATGGACCAATTAGGTTATATACCTCAATTCACACCAATGCTCCCCTTAAGTGCAACTTAGGGAGACTAGGAAAAAAATGATGGGTCTTGACATCAAAGCCTTGTTAGGTACCCATGTATAAATATGATTCCCTTAGAAGGTGATAAGGAGAAAATTCATAGGACAAAAATCCCCTAATAGAGAATGAAGGGAGAAGGTCAAGGTGATCCCCTCAACAAAGTGAGAGTGGTAAAACCCCATGCAATAAAAAATTCACTTCTAAACTCGAGAGAAGAATACAGATCATGCAACCCCCCAAGTAGCCTCTTGCACCAATAGTAGATTCTCAACACTAAATGTTGAATATTGTCTAAGAATGCTAAACAATGTTCCTCCCCTTAGGAAGAAACAAATGCGGAGGTGTTTGTAGTATGTCTTCACATCTTGAAAGGAATATAAGAGAAGAACAATTTCAAAATGTATGATGTATTTGGAAGCTTCTCAATTGTTGCTATGTTGGTACTAAAAGGTTCCACAACCACATTAGGAGTCCTAAGCCTAAATGAATAATGTAACAATATAAAACCTTGTGGAAGTAGATACAAAAAAAGATACAAAGATGATGATGAATCCTCCTAACACTTCTCAAGAATCTCTAAACCAATGTCAGATTATGACAAATGTTGATAATATGAATTAGGTAGCATGGAATATTTAGGTGCAATAGCCATAGATACATGGTTCTCCTTGTAGGTAAGACAATTGAACCATGGAGAATCTAACACTCCTACAAAATATGACCATCTCAAATATATGGACTCATTGATATCTATGAAATATATCACTATAGAAGTAGGTGTAGGAAGAGAAAGAACTAGAGGGTTTGAATGTGTCATCATCACATTAAGAGAAGGTGATGTAAATCCATAGGATCTAACATCAAAGGGGAGATGAATATCCTTAATGGTATCCTACAAATATGTAAGATGGGACTAAAAAGCCTAATATTTCTTTCAAGAATTCATCCCAAGGATTTGTCTCTAGAAGATGAATGTATATGTTATTGCATTGAATCATGGGAAGTACCATGCAAAGTAATGTTAAAATTTAAAGAAGCAAGAGATGGAGATGAGATTTCAATGTATTTTATTTGACTACACTCCTCATCCTTGGATGATGTGTCCACATAAAATATCTGAATATGAAAACCAAATATATTTGTTGATGTTGAAGTAGGAGAATCTATAAACTTACTGTGATTATCTTGAAGAAGCTACTTCAACTCATCAATTTTCTTTACAAAATAATCTTCATTATGATTTTCTTTCCACAATAACTACATTTTAACTTACATTATTTAGAAGAATTATGTAGAAAAATCAAATGGGAAGGAAATAGATCGAGAGACGTGATTAGCTCCCACAATTAGTCAATCATTAAACAAACAAAATAAAATATAGAACACAAGATCACCCCGATACTTTATACTTAGTGTGAATACAAATATTACTTACCAAATCAATAAAGTGATCTTGATCTCAATAAATTTCAAATGCCAAATTAGACCACAAATGTGAAAGTATAATTTTGGTAGAATGAGATAAATCAAATTGGACCATTTAGATGTACATGAAAAATTATGCACTTTAAAAAATTGCACACAAAAAGGAGCCTCAAAATTTTTCAAAATGACAATTACTTTGTAACACCCATAAGAATATATATATATATATATATATATATATATATATATATATAAGAAAGTATATATATATATATATATATATATATATATATATTGGAAATAACATCAAAATAAAAATTATTTTTGTGTGTCATGGTTCCTCACTTATGTAGGGTTATGTCTCATATGGTGGTCTCTAAGCTTTGATATGGGGATGAAAATAATTAATTAGGTGCCTATTTGGATTAGGATTCTAGGATTGTCTCTAAAATATTAGGATGGAAATTTTTGTGGGAATTGCTAGTTCAATTAGGCAATCAACTATATTGATTTGATGAAAAAATAAAGAAAGTCTGACCATATAGTTGTAATATTTTATGCTAATATGGACATTGGCAAGAGGTTTTGGGTTCTTTGATCACTTTATCTTCTAAATTGGGTGCATGAGTGTAAATGTACTTATGAAGACTCCTTGATGGTGTGCTTAAATTACAAAAAATTGGGTAATGCTATTGTGAGTTGTATGAATAATCAAAGGAAAAATATTTAGGGGGAGTAGTTATAGTAAATTCCTTCTCAACCTTAGTTTGATGTTTATAAGTCCATGGAGTGTTGCATTGAGGATGTTTCCAATTCATCAATTTTATCTCTTTCAAATAGTGTTGGTCACCTACCTTCATGACTCAACCCAAATTGATTTGAATTATAATCTTAGGAGCTTTGTAAAGTGGGATTCTTGCTTTAATGAGGTTATGGGAGTGGATGATGTTTGTGTCCCAAAATCATTGCATTTTTTTGAATCCTTGTCACCTTGAGTTGGTCAATCTTTCATGTTTGTGGGCACTTTCCTTGATTGGTTCATGCCTTATAATGTGATGTTGCTTGTTACTTTTGGAGTACAACATTATTGTTATTTTTCTTATTTTAGTTTCATTGTTCTGGATAATCTTTTTGGAGCTTCTCTCTTATTGTAAAATGGTTTTAAGCCCTTTCAAAAACCTACTTTTACCACTTATAACAATTAAAACAAAATAAATAGCCATAAACATTCACCTATTTTAGCAATAGTGAGCCTTTTAAAACACACCTAATTTTAACTACCATTCTCAAAGGAAGATGATATATACAAGAAATTATAACATTACACTTTTATTTTTGGACAAAACTAATGGTTAGAAATTTCTTCAAGATAATGACCTTAATATATTCTATTGAAATACTTCATAATACCCCCAAAGTAGATCTAGAGTTCTCAAACAACCTTAATACCCAACCATTTAGTCTCAATAGAATTGTATTAGTAAATTAAGGTTTTTAGGCTGATGAAGACCACAAGTGAAATAATTATTCCTTTGAAATATTTAATGTAACTATCAACATATATGAAAATTTTAGAGGCATGTATAAGCATGTGAACTATTTGACAAAATGCTTCAAAGAATGTAAAATATATATACATAGGGAACATGGATGATTTGATAAAATAACTCATGAATATTAAAGCATACCTAGGATTAATACACATACCTAGTTATCATGGTTTAGAATGTATGGTGATCATATTTTAATATTATACCTTTTACTACCATTCATGTATACTATTATATATCAACTACCCTAACTTACACACAAACTATGTTAACACTTAGGGTAAAATGAATGCTAGTAAAATAATCTATAAGAGGAGTTCTTTGATCACATTCTTGTCATCCCAATAAATATTTGATTAATTAGTTTAATGATACACGCTTAAATATGGTGAAAAAGGAGAGATAGAAACATAGTGGAAATGGTTCCCTTGTATGAATTTTAACACAAGTAAACATGATACCCTAGAATATAATATGTAGCATTTTTGACATCTCATTCAAGAAAATTGGACTTCATTACCCATACCCATTCAAAAACAAGAGATATCTATCGAAATCCTCTCTTTTCTACTACAAACCCTTATCTCCTTCCATATATATTATCATCTACCTCCCATTGTTCCTTTATTA
This sequence comes from Sequoia sempervirens, assembly GCA_007258455.2. Taxonomy (NCBI): domain Eukaryota; kingdom Viridiplantae; phylum Streptophyta; class Pinopsida; order Cupressales; family Cupressaceae; genus Sequoia; species Sequoia sempervirens. The sequence continues at coordinate 199,516 of VDFB02350934.1, read as the reverse complement.
TCCTTTCCATGTTATTGGGAAAGTTAAAATGCATATCCTTTCTAGATTAATGGCACTAGATAGATTGCCTTACCTTTTTAATGGTTTTTTTTAGGAATTTCATCTAACACCTCTCCCTTCCTTCTATGCTAACTTTGTTAATATTAAAATGATAAAAATTATTTTATATGCTTTAGACATAAACCACATGAATTGATATTATGACTAAATATATTTTTATATCTATCGACTTCTCTTGAACTCTTAAACGTGAGATATTTATTTCCTTATGACTTCTCTATTGATGATTTAATTATTTAAAAAATTCAATAGGTATCTCCTCTTTAATTAAAATATTTATTTTAACTTTAACATGATCAATAGTTAAATATGAGTGTGAGACATAGAATTGTGCATTTTGTTCTTCCTTAATTCATAATATTTGGATAATTAAGAATTAATTATAATCTTCTAATATGTTTGATCTAATGGTGTACAAGATGAAAAGGATTTGTAGCATTATCGACCAAACTTAGTCATTGCTAGCAAATACTTGTACATAGAGAGGTAAATATAGTTTGGTTAAATATTAAACCTAATTATGGTATTCACTTAAAAATAATACAATATTAATTTGGCATTATGACACATTATATGTGCATCAACATCACAATATCACAAGGCAAATTGTTATGATATGATTAATAACTTCTAATTGCATTATGTTTAATTCAAAATTGTGATTAAGATTTCCTTGTTTTGCACATGACTTTTACTAGATCAATTAATGCACTTATCCACAACAAGTTAAGAATAGGTTCCTTTGAGGGACAAGAAACATAAGATAATTTATTTTCTTATAGTAAATCCACCTCTTTCCAATAAGGGATGCTTTCAAAACCACCACCTTTCATCAAGAGGAACTTTCAAAATTATGATTTTTTTTTATAGTTATCCTCCAACTTTCTAAAGCCATAACTTTTGCATACAAACTCAAAATGAGGTTTTATTTTAATAACTTACATAATTGTTTATATGAGTCTAAATATGCAAGAACGTCAATATTTTAGTGCCATAAAGGACCTATTTTTAAACCACAACACAAATTTCCTCTTTGTGATCACTTTACTCTAGAATATAAATTAAAACTAGACTTTTTTATGGATCACACATCCCCAATACAAACGATTTTATCTCCAATTTAACCTATAAAGACTCAAAAAATACATATTATCCTCTTAAAGCATGGCATGGTTTCTACCTTGCCTTGTACCACTTAAACAAAGACAAAATATTTTCATCGCTACTATCTAAATGATTTGTAAATGTCATAGAGTTTGAACATGAAGGAAATTGATCAACATTTGTTGTCTCCTCTAGTGGAAAGATCTCTTTTATTCCATTCAAAGTGGTCTCACTCAACATCCTATTTCCATGAAGATTCAAGACCCTAGATTGCATCTTCTATCCTCCATAAGAAAACAACATGAAACTCTTAACACTTTGACCAAACGATAGTTGTTGATCTTCTGGCAATAGAAAACTTTTTTGTCAAACATGCATTAATTTCCAAAAAAAATGCCACGCACATCCAAATGTGAAACACCTAAAACCACTTCATTAATATAAAAAATTATTTAAAAAAATCACTTTATATTACCTACTAATTAACTATTCAACACTATTATTTATCTAACCCAAAGCATAAATCTTGGGGTGCTAATAAATTCCTAAACCAAGTTTTGCAACTAGTTATTGAGATAAAGGTTATCATGTAAATACTTGGAAAGGGCATCAATATTAACACCTTTAACTTAAATTTTGATGCTAAATAATTTTAATTTCTCCCTCTCTTCTTGTCTAAAATAATCAACCTTCTTGGTAGCACAAATTTTAGAATCAACTTGTAAACTAAAGTGACCCATGTTGGCTAACATAGGCATGATGGTTTTCTTACTCTTTTTACCTTTTTTTATAATATGTACTCTTATGGATGTAGCTTCTAAGAAGTTGTCTTTTGATGATCACTCTTATTGCAACAGTCATAATACTTGCAATATTTTTCTTTGTGCTTCTTGATTTCTTTGTCTTGGACATAACTCTTTTTCACTTTGAGGATGATGGAGCACTATTATCACATGCAAAAGACTCTATAACCTCCATACATTTATCACATTCATGATACTTTGACTTAAATTTTTTCTTAAAATAATTACTTAATTAACCCCATTTAATAAGAGGTTTCTTTCTTAAATCCATATAACACCAAATAATTTCAAACAAACTCAAAATATACTTTGATAGTGTCAATCTAGCACAATAAATATTTTATTCCAAAATATAGAGTTCATATTTAGATCTCCTTTAAATAGTGAAATTTCACTTCTTTCTTTGGCATTATATTGAGGCATTCTTGGTAGACTTGTTTCACCATGAAAATTTCCCTCTACTTTAGAGTTGTGTTGTTCCATTGCTCTTGAAATATTCTAATCAATATAAATTTTCCATGTTAATCTCCATTAGGCTATTTGTGATCTCCATTGATTAAGATATTCTTGGAACATTGATTTCTAGGTTGATGAGCCTTGAGGTATTTTACTTATCTCTCCATGCTTTTAATTCTCTTTTCAAAATTTGGAATTTGATTGTTTCATTTATAATGAATTAATAGTTTTAATTTATCTTAGTATTTACCTAAAATTTAATTCACAACAAATTTATAAGGGAATAAGTAGAATATGATTTGATCTATAAAATAGAAGGATAGTCCATGCACTCACTGGCTCTGTGAAAATTCACTGCTAGCAATTCACTATCGAAAAATTCACTGTCAACAATTCACCCCAAGAAAATTCAACGCCATGACAAATTCACCGCCGTAGAAAATTCATCGCATTAACATTTTTAATATAGATTTCCAAGACTTTGATTTTTTTTTGCAAAAGAATAATTTTCACCACATTAATAACATAAATACAGACCTCCATTATTCTTTTGCAAAAGAAATTTCAAAGTCTTGGAAATATATATTAAAAATGTTAATGTGATGAATTTTTCATGGTGGTGAATTTTCCTTGCGGTGAATTTGTCATGGCGGTGAATTTTCTTGAGGTGAATTGTTTGCAGTGAATTTTCCAGCGGTGAATTGCTAGCAGTGAATTTTCTTGATAACACACTCACCTTCAAAAAATGAAATTAATGAAAGTTTGTAAAGTTTCCAATCAATTAACTTAACATGCAATGAAACACATGTAGTTTCCATTGTCCATAATAATCTTGATCTCATTGATTTCTATATCTGACTGTGTGTAATTTTGTAACATCTAATTTTTAGATCAAACTTCATGATCCATCATCAAGATAAGATAGATAGAGAAGAGATAAATATATTTGAGAGATTGATTATAAGTTTCTCAAACTATTTATATTTTAAATAAATTTTCTTCCAATGAAGGGTATCAATTAAAAGCATAAAGTTTCTATGGTCCACAATAATTAATATCACCAATTTCTAGATTTAATCATGTGCAACTTTGTAACATAAAAACTTTGGATCAAAATTCATGATCCATAATCAAGATAAGATGGATCACGAAGTTTGATTTGAAATGTCAATGTTGCAAAATTACACATATCAAATCTAAAAATCAGTGATATTAACTTACAATGTGTAAATAAGAGAAAATACCATAAAAATTATGAAGAAAAAATATTTATCATGGATAAAACCACATGTGGGAGAAAAATCCAACATGTGAGCTACAACTCACTTAAAATTCATGAAAGCAATGGAAAATATAGTTATAAGTTACTTGGAAACACAACCAACTTAAAGTTTAGTGAATTTATTCCCTAATATCTATATCACAACTCTTGTAAGTTTGATTATCTTCTAATCATCATATTCCCTCCTTGAGAAGTAGTGGTCCCCAATGTTCATATTTTATGCTCTAAGATAATGTTTTTGATAAAGTTGGT
>VDFB02350934.1:160701-195459 GCA_007258455.2 Sequoia sempervirens | reverse complement strand
AACATCAAAATAGTTTAAAACATAAAAAATTGGCCTAAATCATGGGTACAACCATTAATTCATATGTAAATTACAATTTTTTGACATATACAACTCCTAAATTGTCGATTTTGTATTAGTTCATTTTACAAAAATAGGCCTATAACAACTAGGTTTTTGGTTTGAAAAAATATAATGATGAATCTTAACACTACGTGTTGTGCCTTGCATCCACACCCCATTTTTTGTTTTTGACAAAATGCGACCCCCTCCACCTTTTTATTTTTCCTCCCTTCTTTTTATTTTGTTTCCTCTCTTTCCCTTTGTGTTTTTGTTGATTGTCAGAGTTTCGGTATCCCAAGGTTTGGCATGCCATCCTTGTTGGGCCTAACGCCTGATATATTTTTGTTGTCTCTTGTTTATCTTCGATGCTTTTCTCTTTTTCAGGATGCTCGCTTCATGTATCCTTGATCTCGAAGACCCAATGGTGGAAACATCTTGTCACCTTTGTCACCACACCTGTTAGAGAATTTAAATGTTTGTATAGTGCATTTAATGGAGTATTAATGGTAGGTGTTTAGTAGGTATAACCTGGGTGAAATCAAAGAGTTTTATTCATTATTTGTGCATTAGAGAAAACTATGATATGGTGAACTAGCATGATCAAATACAACTAAATTAAAATAAAATTAAGAAAACATATTCAATGAAATTAGCCTACAACCTTAAGAAAGATTCATATTCAAAGCATTAAACTACAAATTAAAAGCATTGAATCTAACTAATGGTGCAAACCTGCAACCCCATTGTGGATTGAGTGCAATTTGAGTGATAATTAGATGCGAATTGCTCAATATTGCCTAATCCATGGTTGAGGTTGATGAAAAAGCTTGAGAATTGGTTGATAATGGCGGAAGAATGATTCACAAATGCTCAAATGGTGAGTGAGAATTTTAGCATAGTAAGGATTCTCTCAATGGTTGTGAATAATCATGTAAAATAGGAAGTATTTATAGATTTTTGGATTAAATCAATAGTGAGGATTCAAAATGCTAATAAATGGAGGAAATTGGATTAAAGATGAAGGCATGGATCAGGGGTTGATAATTCATAATGACATGGATCAAGGATTTAGTCAAGGGCCCATAATGCTTGGGAGATTAATAAATCCCTTGATTTTAGGAAGCATGTGGGAGATATTTCCATGTGGAGGGAGAAATTTGAATTTGAAAAGAGAATATTCTATGAGAATATTCTTTGAATGATTAGAGGAATATTAGTCAATTAAACAATTTAGAAAATCATTTAATTGTGCAAGTTGAGGAATTAGGATATTTAATTAAACAATTAGGAATTATTTAATCAAAGAGGGAAGATGACTTTTAGTTAAATCATTTGACATTATTTAATCAAAAGGGAAGAAAATTAGTAATGAAGGTGATGAATTAATTCAATAAAATTAATTATTCGATTAATAGGAGAAAATGGTGAATTTAACTAAATAATTAGACATTATTTATTTAAATAGATGAAATAGGTGAATTAGGAGAGAAATTATGTTAATAAGAGAAATTTGGATGTGCGATATACTCAAGAAATTTTTAGGAGTTTACATTTTGCCCCTCTTTGAAGTGAGGTACTTGCTGCATTGCTTCGAAGAACAATGCTACTCATATCAAAATTAAAAAAATTCTAATTTTTTCTAATGCCCCACTTTGCCCTAGCGGACAAAGGAATGGTGGTGTGCTACCCCCTCAAGAGATCGAGTGAAAAAAATTACTTTCGGGTCGAGATTGTGACAAATTCATGGGAGTGGTTTTGCTGTAGAGAGGACAAAAAAAAATCCTAGGAGGTTTAGATGTTCGATGTAGATAGATTTTATGATGTATACACACTCATTGGATATGGATAACCTCATGTATATTTTGATGTATATCACAAAAAAATGATACTTGGATAGAAATGTTAGTAAAGATAAAAGTGGAAGAACGAGATAGATGGATTAGCATTTTATTATTGAGATTGATTCAGATGCCAACAAACTTATGATTATTTGAGATTTTATTGGATATGTGATGAGATAAGATAGATGATATTGTTTTTTCTCTCTTGGATTAGGCTTAATTTCACCATAGCAATCCTTATTTTTTATATAGCAAATAAACATGATGTACCAAGGTATGAAGAACTAGGATGACATTGTATCTAATGCATGGACCTTGACTCTACAAACAGATAGGAGTATCTCTGTTCATACTTGATATACAAAAAACCTTGTTTGATCATGTGAAAGAATAAAGCCATCGAAGTAAGGAGATTAATACACAAAAGGTATGAAGAACCTAATATGTCTTAGCCATTGTTTTACTTGAGACTACTCTTGCACACACAAGACAAGTATTCACCAGTTCGTTGTATTACAAGAACATCCAAAAAGCACAATAAACAAAACTAATGATCAATGCCCCATTCCTTTCTCTCTAAATTTTTTTGTTGACATCATTGAGAGATCATCAGAATGGACCAATAAGATAAATCATAAGAAAATATTAAAATGAACAAACTGTCAATGATATCATATCTCTTGCTAGAGAGGGTGTTGTTTTGGGTTGATATCATAAATGAATGTCTATTGTAGGAAAGATCCATTCATAAGACATGCATTGGATGAGGATTAGTTGATAGTTTTTTAGATAGGTTGCTGATATGAGATTAGACTCACAAGTTTGATAATGACCAAGATTTTGATTTTGCATTTAAAGTTTTGTGTTTCTCCAAGTGTTGTTTTTGTTTTTGTTTGTGTTACCAAAGGTTGAAGGTGACGATCAATTTATTATGTTTGAAAGTTTATGATGGGCGAAAGTGAGATGGGATGGGTGATTTTGTATTCCAAATTTTCTCAATATTTTTGACTTTCTAAAATGTTATGAGGCTATTTTTGGTATGTTTGAGGTTTATGAATGTTTTAACTTTTCAAAATTTCTAAATGTTTTTGAGTTTTCCAAGGTTTAGACCAAGAGAACAAGACCTAAGGGGGAAAAGACCTATGCCTCAAGGGCTCATCGAAGATGGCCTTGCCTATGTAACTGTAGAGAGGCTTCATAGTTAGATTATTGGACTAGGATATTAATACATGATGGCTAATAATGTTTTTGACCTTTTTATAGAGTTTTGACTGTATTTGGATGTTTTTGAATTTTGACATGTGATTTGAACGTTTTTGGATTTTGACATGTTTTAGATGTTTTTGGATTTTGACTTGGTTTGGATGTTTTTGGATTTTGAGAATGTTTCAAATGTTTTTTGATTTTGAGAATGTTTCAAATGTTTTTGGATTTTGAGATGTTTTGAATGTTTTTAGGATTTTTGAGATGTTATGGATGTTTTTGGGTTTTGAGACATGAAAATTATGGATGTTTTTAGATTTTCTAAATGATACCTAGATCATGGTTTTGATATCATCTTGTGATATATTCAACATGGATCAAGATTTATTTGAAAGCAAGATGCAAGTATCTGCTCTCAGTGTCTAGCAATGTTTATTTTTCTTGAGTAGATGCATATGATAATGAATTCATAAGCATGCGAAGGATGTAAATGATTTATCTCATTATAGGATCATCATGATAGTGCTTGGATATAGGCTATGGGATTGCATGGGATAAAATTGGATCAATGGTAAAGACCATGTCAAGATTTTTCCATAAGCAAGTTTGAAGTGTACATCAAACTTTTATCAAGATCAAGATAATTTGAAATATTTGGATGAAGATGGATGGAAATTTATTATGATGGAGGGAATGCTAGATTTATTATGAAGGGGATGAGATGCCTCCACTTTAAATGGTGCATGTAGATTCTCAATTCTACTCATGATGCCTATTTTCCAAGTTTTTATCATAGCACTTGCCCAAAGCACCACCGAAGTGGTTTTCATTAGAGGACGATTTTTAATTTACTATTTTCTTTTTTTTTTTATGATTTTTGAAGGTTTATGCCTAACCACCTGGTGATGTTAATGTAGATGGTATTGTTGTCAAGATATGCCAATGATGTCCTACCTAAATGAGTTGCTTTTTCAAGATACATGCACTTGAATGTAACCCTTGAATGTTCTTGTCTTCTTTGTCAATACAAAAGTTAACCTTGCCTAGATGCACACATCGTGATAGAGTTCCCTTAGAGTCCTTATGATAAAGTGTTGTTACCAAGACATGATAAATATGAGTTTTAGATATCATGGATGTTGAAGCGGATGGTGGAATGCGATGAGGAATTTGAGATGTAGATGGATTGGTCGATAGTTTGGAATCTTTGATTCTCAAAACTTGGGATGATGAGCAATGAAGGGTGGATATGGAGTTTCAAGTGGAATTAGGACCAACTTATTGATGTAATTTTTAATTCACATTAGAAGCTTTCTTTTACATCAGTGGACATCTTTGATGGGTGAAAGTCCCTTTTTAATTTTTCCCCATAGTTTCTTTGACTAATGGAGTTTGATAGGGATGATTTTCTCGATTTTGCTTATCCATTTGAATTTTATTTGTTGATCATTTTGCTTCAATGAATTTATATTTTCTTTGATATATATTTTTCCCTTTTTGTTGGTCCCAATTAGTGGGTGGAAAGATGTGAGGATGATGATTCATGACATAGATGGTTAAAGTGCTAGTAGCGATTTCATCATAAGGAATCTTTGTGCTCCTCATGTTAATGTTTGCATTAGATAAAGTTGCCTCTAATATTATATATGGAGGTATTGCTGACATGGTTGAATTTCTCAACCGCTAAATAACCAATACCCTGTTGCTTATGATTGTTGATTATCTGTATTGATTCCAAGATACCATGTTCTTATAAGCCTAATCCATTTCTTTGATTGTCTTCTATGCTCTACTGTGAATCCTCCAAATTTGTAATAGAAACGAATTCAAATTGTTCTTCCATGTAGGATTCTTCCTCATGATCACTATGAGATTTTGTGGATTATGATATGCCTTGATCATTTGTAAGGATGTTAAGAGCAAGAGACTCTTGTTCATTGGTAATGATGTTTAGAGTAGGAGACTCTTATTTTGGAAGATCATCTACATGTCCTATAGAAGCATGTGTCTCATGGGTAGATGTATGAATGCTTGGTGTATGGATATGGTCTTCTTTTGAAGATTGCATGGCTTGGAAGATACACATTAAGTCATTGTAGTATTTCAGTGATATGGATTCTTCATCTTGATTGAGTTCAGAGTTATCTTTAGTACACTTTGGATTATGTTCTTGACATGGATCAATTTCAAAGAATGGATTGCTTTCAAATGACTCTTGGATGTCTTCAAAATGCATACATGTGGGTGATAACTCTTGGATTAGATTTTATTTATTGGGTATGAGTATTGGTTTAAGGGTTTCTTGATCATTAATTGGATTTGAATTTTTGTATTAAGGATCTCTTCAGTATTTGCAACCATGAGGTTGAAAATGATGTTAATATATCTTGAAATGTACTATTGTTAGACATTGATGAAGGATGTTGATCATGATTTGAAAAAGACTCTTGATGTATGTCATCAGTTGCATTGGGTGAAATAGAGGCATCATCAATGTTTGCAACCATGAGGTCAAATGATGTTAATATGTCTTGGAATGGACCATTGCTAGACATTGGTGAAGGATTTTGATCATGCTTTGAGAAATATTCTTGATGTATGTCAACATTGTGTGTGGTAGGGGCATCAACAATTTGATTATTTATGGATGAATCTTGAAGGTTGTCTTCAACAATTATTATTCCTTGATCGATGAGGTCTTGTATGAGGTTCTTGAGTCTTATACAATTTGATGTTTCATGAACTTTTATTCTATGGTATTCACAATAAGCACCATTGTCATACCATGAGTTTTATTTGAGGTTCATAATCCCCTAATAAATTTGGAAGATTGATAAGATTGGAATTGACTAGCTCGTTTAACACCAACTTGATTGGCTCCCCTAAAGGAATGTATGTACGTTTGGTAATGATTTTGGATTGTAAGGCTTGTTGTTGTTATGGTGATTGTTGATATTGATGTTGTAGTTATATGGATGGAGTTTGTTGTTGAGTCAATGTTTTGATAATATTGAAGATGTTGTTGATGTGTTAATGGATTCATCCCATAATTCACCTTGTGTGGATTTAATATGTTCAAATTTGATATGTTTTTGTTTGGGATATTCATGTTGGGCATGTATTGACTTGGTGAAATAATGTTGTGTTGGGGGAAAGTCATGCTTTGATTGTTTGATTGATAGACTTGCAAGTTTTGATATTGATTAAAATATACCATGTGAAAAGGTGTTCCAAAGTTTTGATTAGGGATACCCATATAGTTGCTATGTCATTGAAGCTAGTAGGATATGATGACCTCATGTATGGATTACGTGGAAGTGAGTTTGGATATTGGATTGACATTGACATGCTTTGCTGATTTTAAGATTGAATCTCTAAAGACACCTAAGTGACCTAGGATCAATGTTTGAATGATGAGAATGTGTCAAACCTAGAAGATGTTGGATGTAAATGATTTTGTTGAAATTATTTGGTTGCCTCAAATTTTGCTAATAATGACACTTTGATAGGTTCAGGACCAATGTTGAATAATTTTGTGAATGAATGGAGGATATGAAACTTTCAATTTTGATAAAGTTTTAGACCCAATCTTTGGATATGTTTGATGATGATAATCAACTTACAAACCTTGGAAGTAGATTCATGACTCCAAAGTAAGTTTTTCCAAAATAATGTTTACTAACTCAACTAAACACTTGAAAATAGATTATTTTCAAGCATGAAGTCAAATTAGGTGATAGGGTGAAAGATTTAAGTCCTAATGCTTTGTGTCAAAATATCAAGTTGTTTAAAATGGAATGTTTTGATGTTTGAAGTTGATGGTTTGATTTTTGTATAAGTTCGATCCTAATGACAACCTAAAAAGTGTTTTGACAAGCCCAAAATGATAATGAACATGGATTTGTTTGTTGTTTTTACTGATACAAGTGAATATAAACCTATTTTGCATTAATTTTAGACAATTTAGTGCTTGTGGACCAAGATAAAAAATCAAACAATGTTTTGAAGTTTGTTGTTTTCAATTTTTGACAAAAGCGTTGAGTTGTTTTGATAATGGCGCTACACTGTTCACTAAAAAAGTGTCAAAGTTTTACAAAAGCACTGAAGTTTGAAAAAAGCATCAGACTTTCAGAACAAGGGCATCGATTTGCAAATATCTGTTTACCTTGACAAATGTGTTGACATGTGCAAAAGTGTCGATGTGCAAACAAAAGTAGTGTTTTAATAAAAAAAAAAGTGTCGATTTGCATAAAGGCATCACACTATCAAGACAAAAGCATTGACCTATCAGAGGATCTTTGACATGTAATTTGACCTGGGTGTTTGAAGTTTTGATGTAAAAACACAATAAAAAGCATGTAAACTGACTCAATTGGTGTTTTAGATACTTTGTGTTTGTTCTTCTTCCACAAGACCACACTAATTGCTTTCACAATTATATTCACAATAAAAACATGCCATGAAGGTCAACCTATTTTTTAGTGGTAGATTGGGTTATCTTCTTAATTTAGGCCTACTGATAAAATACACCTTAAAAAATAAGCAACTAGAGTATGCCAACGTCATGTACCACCTTGACACCTCTTACCTCAGAAGGAAAAGTTCCTTACGAGGGGTTTTGTCACCTCAACGAAGATTAGTACATAGTGAGTAACTTCATGCATTGATCTTGTCACATTGCACCTCATTAAGAAGACAGTCTACAAATGACTCATAGGATTCTAATAATAAGGTCCATAGTGGGTAGAACTCTATGAACACCACTAGATACATAAGCCTGATATTGCAATATTATCTCCTTGTGTCCGGAATCACTTGGGACCACATAGGAATGCCTAGCAGCTATATACATGGTTAGCGCTCAACTTTCGTTTATTGCTCCTTTGATATAGCTCACCAAAAAAATGTCCTTGAGGTCAAACCTTGGGGTGTACTCCCAGGTAGGACTCCTAACAATAGGAAGGATTGATGTTGCTATTTCTCATCACCCAAAATTGCATGTAGCACAAGGGAGTGGATACATAAACAACTCCTTTAGTGTACAATGATCATATGGTGAACTAGCATGATCAAATACAACTAAATTAAACTAAAATTAAGCAAGCTATTGATCAATTAAGTACCATATTCAATGAAATTAGCTTATAACCTTAAGAAAGATTCATATTCAAAGCATTAAATTATAAATTAAAAGTAATGAATCTAACTAATGGTACAAACCTATAGTCCCATTGTCGATTGAGTGCAATTTGAGAGATAATTGGATGTGGATTGCTCAATATTTCCTAATCCATGGTTGAGGTTGATGCAAAAGCTTGAGAATTGTTTGATAATGGTGGATGAATTATTCACAAATGCTCAAATGGTGAGTTCTAATTTTAGTATAGTGAGGATGCTCTCAATGGTTGTGAATGAAAAATCATGTAAAATGGGAAGTATTTATAGATTTTTGGATTGAATCAATAGTGAGGATTCAAAATGCTAATCAATGGAGGAAATTTGATTAAAGATGAAGGCATGGATCAAGAAATGGATCAAGGGTTGATAATTCATAATGGCCATGGATCAATGATTTAATCAAGGGTCCATAATGCTTGAGAGATTAACAAATCCCTTGATTTTAGGAAGCATGTGGGAGATATTTCCATGTGGAGGGAGAAATTTAAATTTGAAAAGAGAATGTTCCACGAGAATATTCTTTGAATGATTGGAGGAATATTAGTCAATTAAATAATTTAGAAAATCATTTAATTGTGCAAGTTGAGGAATTAGGATCTTTAATTAAATAATTTTACATTATTTAATCAAAAAGGAAGAAAATTAGTAATGAAGGTGACAAATTAATCCAATAAAATTAATTATTCAATTAATAGGAGAAAATGGTGAATTTAACTAAATAATTAGATATTATTTAATTAAATATATGAGATAGGTGAATTAGGAGAGAAATGGTGTTAATAAGCAAAATTGGTGTGCGATATACTCGGAACATTTTCAAGTGTCTACACAAACAAACAAGGAGCTCTGCAACCCTGAAACCTTCATTTTAATTATTTACTTCTCTAGTTGCTTGTATAGTCTTGTTGTGTATTTGATTCAGTTGGGTTTCATTCTTTGTTGCCTTTTGTTATTTTTTTTGTTTTGTTTCATTTTTTTCTTCATTTTCCTTCGTTTCCCTCATTTTTTCCTTGTCGAATTGTGTCTTATTTAGACACTCCGATTGAGGATGTTTATATGACATCATCATATTGATCTCCAATTCTCCTTGGGGTCGTGCTTTCAATGATAGTTGTTGACCTCTCCCCGATTAGTTCCTTAGGTATTTTATTTATATCCTTTTTTCCTTTCGAGTTTCAGTTATAAAGGATGTATGTTAAAGATCAAGGTGACAAGAGTTAAAATTTAAACTCACACCATGATATCTGATAAATAAGAAATATGCCTTGGTAAAATTAAAGTTTATAGCATCAGATGCCGGACTTCAGAGATATCCATTAACTCATACCTTGACTTTGAGATAAGAGTTAAGCATTGCACCTAACGCCTGAATCCCAATAAAGAAGTTCATTGCATTTACAAGCAGTTGATCGTTAGTCATCAGATAGGTTCATGACTTCTTAAAACTTCCAAAGGATAAAGAATACATGTCATTCCCAAAATCCAATTCTTGAAAAATAATGATAGAGCGAAACCTTATGCTTTTGGAATCGAATGTTGAGATTTTACTCTACCAAATATCAAATGAAACATTTAAGAGATAACCTTTATCTCTGAAACACGACCCCCAGCACTCATTGAGGAAGGTTAGATATATATAGGATATCAAACATCGGGTGAGTGTTTTAAACTTTTAAGGTTTTGTAAGCACAAAGGATATGCGTTATTCCCAAATATCGACCCTCGAAAATAATACTCAATAAATAGCAATAATTGGGTTCAGTCAGCGTGTGTTCTCCTTAACAAATTACACTTAGCAAGAAGCACAAAGTAAGATGTAAGCCTGATCCTTGACACCCAAAGGAACAAGCATGAGCACATCCTTTCTAAAATTGGTGTTTGGACTGAGTTTGTGTGGATTGCTTAATTATTTTAACAAGTGATAAGACTCATTCTCGAGGCTCGATGACTGGTGAACCAAGTTTTTTCTTAAGTATGGATTTAAAGGGTCCTTTATTTGCAATTCAATTTGAATTGGCTTGTTTTCAAAGCTCAATAAGGGGTGATTAGTTCATTCCTTTTGGTTATTTCCCTCAAAGATCCAATGGATGGTATTATGCAAGAAGCATGCTAAAAGGAGGAGTAAATATGAGGTATCAATACAAAGGCTATCACCCTCCCTCAAAGATGTTCTCTCCATATATAAAAATTGGAGATATTGATCTAGAAATATAAACACATGGATAAATTCCATAGGATAATTCATGATGAGGAAACAAGGTTTGTTAAAGCCACTTCATTGGATAAATTAGGGTTGGTGGAGGTAGTTGCTTTCCCAGTTACATTACAGTCACCTGAGCTAGTAATGATTTATCCTCAATATTATGACCATAAGCAAAAGAGGATACTAGGCGCATTTGGAGAACTGGTTCTTGATATTAGTTCCGAAATGATTGAGAGAGTATTCAAAATCATTGCCTTCCCCAAGTATGAGGCTATTAATATGAAAAAAAGAAATAAATTATTTTGAGTGACATGAAATAAGCTATCTCAATCTCATCAATACCAAAATGTTGCTCAACCCATGGAAGATATCCCTCAAGATGGCTAGGGTGCAACATAGGAGTGTGTTTAGGGAAGATATCAAAGATCAAATCTCACTCCTAAGCCACTTTTATGACTATCCTAGTGCTAGAGACTTCTACCCATGGGTGTGTTGCTTCATGATATTTATCTTTGATAATAAGAAAATTGATTGGGCCACCCTCATAAGCGATAATCTGCATGAGCAACTCAAAGATGTGCTACATAGCAAAAAAATTCTATATGACATCTTATTTGTTATACTTGTTAGATTCTCAAGCAACTTTCTTGGGGCTCACCAGGGTTGGATCCTTCTAGCTTAGAGAAGTAAAGATCCATTAGCATTATCTACAACTGGAATTGGATGAAAGCTACAATAATTACTATGTAGTGAATAACAACTTTTTCAATTCCATCATTAGAGGGCTAGAAAATGATTTTTCCAAGAGGATTTCTCTAGAAGCCATGAAAAAACTCAAGAACTAGGGGAATTGGTATATCCAATTCAAGACCTTTACATACATCAAAGTGGTTGGATTCTATAAGTCTCCCCTCAAACTTCCAAGGTACCCCACAAATAAAATGATCATGTTAGAATTGTGTAGGAAAGTAACAAAGATCCATAAATTAATTGTTGGTAAGCACAAATTAGGATATTCGTTTCCTATGAAGATGAGAATTTACTCCTATGCCAACATGCAAAATGCCAAAAATATAAAAATATAATTGGCAATGTATACAATGGAGATGTATAATGATACCAAGTCTATATTTGACCTTATCGGTAAAATTAGCAAAGTCATTGACTCATTCTTCAAACATGAGATTGCTCTAGAGGATCATTGGGCCAACTATGAAGAAGAGTTTGAGGTAATAATGAAGGATTATTGTTGGATGATAGTAAACATGATTAAAGATTGCAATGTGGCCAAGATATCTAAAGTGTTGAAAGAAAATGAGAAAAAATTTGGACCCCATTTATAGTGGACAAGGCATCTTCAACCAACCAACCTATAATGTAGCTTGTTCAATTTAAGAAGATGATAATATAGATACTAGAGAAACAAAGGTCAAGACTTGCTCACATAGATGATTAATATCTCCATTCTCAATGATGGAGTTACCAAAGCCCCAACCTTCAATGAAAAATAAAAAATAGGTGAAGGTTCATTTGTTACTACTGAGAAGCAAAGATAATCATCTTCAAAGGCTATCTTTAAAAATAAGAAAGAAAAGGAGAGGACTGCCATAGAAACTAGTGAAGAGGACAATGAAGAATAAATACCTCTTACACGGAGAGAGCAAGGGTGTCATCCCAAACTACACCTACTCAAAGGGCTAGTTCACATGTTCCTTCTTCATCTCCTCCACATGAATCACCTTTACCATCTCCTTCATAGGTTCTCCTCCACCATGTCGGGATCCTACTTCACTTCCTCCATCACCTCCACAACATTCTACACCCCATATTTTTACAACACTTCCACCTTCTCCACCACATTCTCCCCCTTAGATGACCACTTCCTTGATTCCTCCATCTCCTCCATCTCCTCCACATGATACTCTTCTTCCTCTCCAAGAAGATGAACTAAAATTTCAAAGAGAAGAAGTTCAGAACAAGGAGGTGGTTGAAGGAGTAATTGCAAGAGACAAAGTCCAAGAAGAAATTCATGTGGAAGAGAATGTAACATAAGGACTCGAGGAAGGATAAATTGAACTAAATAAAGAGATTTAGAATGAGGACGTCATAGGAGAGGAAGTAATAAGAGAATATGCAAAGAAAAATGAGGCAAAACAAGATAAATCTCAAGCCTCACATGATACTGAGGTTATAGTTTCTCCTCAAAGGGAAGTTTCTTCAAACATCCTAGTATGGTTGAACCATACTGGTAAAGAAGAGACAAAGAGCATATGTATAGGAAGATGAAGAAAAGAGCCTCAATATCCTTACAAAGGCATTTAAATCTCTGCCAAAAAAGAAAAGGTCGAGAAGAATGCATGCCATCACTATGGATAAGCAAGGAAATAGAATAGCTTAAATAGCCATCCCTTTAGTAGATAAGTATGAATTATGCATGCAACCAAAAGATCATCAAATAAGATAGGTCAACTTGAGTGTTTAGATAAGAGAAGGGGAACACCAATCTCTACAAATGGTTGCCTCCACCATTTTGAAAAGGGTGCTAAAAGATGAAAACACTAAGGAAGAGATCAAGTCTCAAGTGTCACAATTAATTTAACACGTGTCAATAATCTGATAGGAACCATTAATGTTATTGCTCCCAAGCTAGTTTTTTAGGCTACATTAGAGGGAAAATTCTTACACCTTGACCTTGAGGGATCGTAACTAAGAAATGGGTGATCCCACAATAGTGGGTTACACTTTTTGGCCAAACTTGACATTGAAATGACCATTTAAAACTAAATCTTCACTTTCAGACACCTATAGCTGCTAAACCATGACGAATTTGAAGATGATGCAAACTAGTGGTTTGTGACATTTTTTCTATAGATTATAAATATATATTTTAATTTTTTTTTGGAATAAAATCGTATTTCTTTTTCCATATCCTTTGATAACTAGTTTTCAATAGTAAACACCATTTTAAAGAGTGATGTTTATTGAGTAGCACATAACTTTTTTTCTATGAAGGAAAAAATTCTTTTTTTTTTTAAATTTAGATTTTTAACTACATTATCTATCTCCTTCATTTGGTTTCATAGTGTTTTTTTTTTAATTCAAGGGGTAAATGCTTTTGACCGGAGCTATGAACTGGAATACAACCATTCAACAATACCGCCCAATGGGGTTTGAACCTTGGTGGCAAGAACAACAATGCCACCTTTAAACCAACACACCATGCCAATACCAGCAATGGTTTTATAGTGTTTTATTGAATATTTTTTTCTTAATTAAGTTTTCAAGTCAAACCAATTACAATTTAGACATAGGTTAATTGTGTAGGACATAACTTTTTTTGTATGCATCGAAATTCATTTTTTTTTGTTGTTGGATCAAGGACATCAATACCAAGAGCATATATATTTTTTATTTTTTTGGTAATCTACTATTTTTCCACATGTGCAAAATAGAGAGCTTGATTTTGGGTGAAAAACCTATGTTTAATTAAACTAAAAATATATAATAAAACCAGAATATATTAAAATTATACTTGATGGAAAGCTTGTTTAGAGGAAAATAATCCTCTAGCTGGGTTTGTCAAGTTGATTTCATTTTGATCCTCAACCTGACTCTTGCAACCCAAAAATCTGCATAAAATTGCAAACATAGGGGGCAAGGGCAAAAAAGGGGGGTTCTAATGAACCCCCTTCATTAGAAGGGGGTTCAATATGGCACATTTTGGTGTTTATTAGAAGGGGGGTTCATTCGACCGCTCGGGGTGGGGGGGGTTCACTCAAAGGGGGTGGATTTCATGCATGTTTGAACTAACCCCCTTCGTTTGAAGTTGTTTTTAAGTTTTTTGATGGGTGTTTCTAATTTTCCTTCGTGCAAAAAATTGTAACTTGCTATTGTGGGTTCACCCAAAAAGAAAGAGGATTTTATAACCTTAGAAAGCAAAATTTTGAGAAAAGAAACAAAATATTATCACTACATTAGTGATGGCAATATTTTGGCACACCAAATAAAGGTCGACATTGATGAGGAATTAATGATATGGGAGGATTACATCCTAATTTTGTAGAGAATAAAAGTCACTCCCTCAGATGACTTGTAAAGGCGGCTATGATAGAAGAACAAGGCCAAGATAAACCAACAAAGTGGTTGAAAGAAAACAGAGCTAAGGGTGAAAATCCTGAATAAATGCAAGAGTAAATTAAATAATAACAAGAACCTAGCTGCGTAGGCTATGGTCAAGATTGACCAATTTGTGGAGACATTGTGGGAAACTCCATCCTTAATTGCCTCTCCTAGTAATATGGTCAAGGAATTGAAAGGGTCACCATAAGGATAAGCCACTCAAGAGGCTATTGACCAGATGATGACTAGGAAAATAGAGTTACAGACCTTTCAAGATGAGCCAACAAGTTTTACCAGACTGCAGGAAAAGATGGAGAACTCAAAATTTTCACAAAGGATCAAGTTACAATACCATTAGGGTCCTCCAATGGATGTGATGAATGAAATAATCACCACATTCTTTGAAAAATTTCCTAACAAGAGCTAGTCAGACCTTTTAATTTTGCTTTATTTTGAATAAATTTTGTAATAAAGGCAAATGTCTAGATAATAAACTTTAAATCTGGCATTGTGTTTTTAGTTAGACTTCAGTTTTGTATGAACTATTCAATTTAGTTTTAGTTCATCCATAGATCATTGTTGGGCACATTAGTTTCACTTTTAGCTAACTTTTTTTGTAGATCCATGAATTATGAAACACTTGATTAGATATTTAATTTGAATTTTGGGTCATTGTAATGATTAAAACTTATATTTTTGCAAAAAAAACATACACTTTCAACATGGAGTTTCCTACTGAATTTTGTGGAGCTATTTTATGAATCAAATGATTATGCATCATTTGCATGCACATGGATCTCGATCTCTAGTGATGGTATGATTGTTTTGCTTTTCTAGATTGAGTAAATTGATGAAATTTGTTGTATTACTGTGGTATTGCATAGAGTTTTGTCTTAGATTTGTGCATTTTTGTCTTAGATTTGATTGGATATAACTTCAAAATCCTAAGATTGATGAATTACATTTGAAGATTGCATTAGTGTTGGTAGCAATTGGAAAAAACAACATGCAACATCTACCATTTCTGCACACAACCACACTATGTATCTACAACATTTTCTTGCTCTCTATCCATCTCTCCTTCTACTACCACATCTGAAAATGAAATAACATCACAAAACTAATTTACCTCATCTTTATTTGCAGTTGCAACATGGAATTTCATTGTGACATCTTCCACCTCCTTGTCAGCTGCAATTTTTTTCTCTTCTCTCTTCATTGCAACAACGAGCTTTGACATCCACTCTTCCTCATCCACTAACATTTTTTTGAACAAATCTGCTTCACTTTCACCATTTGTTGTGACCTCTTTGGTGCTCGCTTCATTCTTTTCTGCCTTTTCCTTCATGCCTTCCTCACGACATGTTTCCACTACAATTTCTTCATCTACATCAGTAGGGACTGCTCTCACATCATCCTCTTTCCATCTTTTCCTACTATTCTCGCTCTTCTTCTCTCTCCTCTTTACCACTTTCCTCTCACTCTTTCCAACACTCTTTTCCAGTTGTCCATGAACCATCTTTCCCATCACCTCAAACATTTTGTCCTTCACATTCTCCCAATATTGCTCCTAAAACAATATTCGCATGAGACTCATCATGACCCAACCTTAACAAATTAAGTGCCATGTATTCAATGAAATTAGCCTATAACCTTAGAAAGATTCATGTTCATAGCATTAAACTACAAATTAAAAGCAATGAATCTAGCTAATGGTGCAAACTTGTAGTCCCATTGTGGATTGTGTGCAATTTGAGAGATAATTGGATGTGGATTGCTCAATCTTGCCTAATCCATGGTTGAGGTTGATGCAAAAGCTTGAGAATTGGTTGATAATAGTGGATGGATGATTCACAAATGCTCAAATGGTGAGTGATAATTTTAGTTAGTAAGGATGTTCTCAATGGTTGTGGATGAATAATCATGTAAAATGGGAAGTATTTATATATTTTTGGATTGAATCAATGGTGAGGATTCCAAATGCTAATTAATGGAGGAAATATGATTAAAGATGGAGGCATGGATTAAGAGATGGATCAAGGGTTGATAATTCATAATGGCCATGGATCAAGGATTTAATCAAGGGTCCATAATGCTCGAGAGATTAAAAAATCCCTTGATTTTAGGAAGCATGTGGGAGATATTTCCATGTGGAGAGAGAAATTCAAATTTGAAAAGGGAATATTCCATGAGAATATTGTTTGAATGATTGGAGGAATATTAGTTAAATAACTTAGAAAATAATTTAATTGTGCAAGTTGAGGAATTAGGATCTTTAATTAAATAATTAGGAATTATTTAATCAAAGAGGTAAGATGACATTTAATTAAATAATTTAACATTATTTAATCAAAAGGGAAGAAAATTAGTAATGAAGGTGATGAATTAATCTAATAAAATTAATTATTCGATTAATAGGAGAAAATGGTGAATTTAACTAAATAATTGGATATTATTTAATTAAATAGATGAAATAGGTGAATTAGGAGATAAATGGTGTTAATAAGAAAAATCTTGGTGTGCGATATACTCATGACATTTTCAAGTGTCTACACAAAAAACAAGGAGCTCTACAACCCTTTCAAAAACCCTCCATGATTTTACGACCTTCTTCCTTCAAATTCTCAAATTTGCTTGTGGGTCATGCCATACATTGCTTTGGATTAGTTTGCAATGTTCCTATGGTGTCCTTTATCGTCACTCATCTATTTTCACC
The DNA here is from genome assembly GCA_007258455.2 of Sequoia sempervirens. Taxonomy (NCBI): domain Eukaryota; kingdom Viridiplantae; phylum Streptophyta; class Pinopsida; order Cupressales; family Cupressaceae; genus Sequoia; species Sequoia sempervirens. The sequence continues at coordinate 178,157 of VDFB02350934.1, read as the reverse complement.
TCTTCTCTTGTGTACTTTATAGGTAGGTTCCATAACTGAAACCTTCATTTTAATTATTTGCTTCTTTATTCGCTTGCATGGTCTTGTTGTGTGTTTGATTTGACTGGGTTTCATTCTTTGTTTCCTTTCATTATTTTTTTGTTTTCTTTTCCATTTTGTTTGTTTCATTTTTTTCTTCATTTTCCTTTGTTTCCCTCATTTATTCCTTGTTGAATCATGTCTAATCCAGACACTCCAATTGAGGATGTTTATATGACATCATCACATCAACCTCCAGTTCTCCCTTGGGTCGTGCTTTTGGTGATAGTTATTGAACTCTTCTCGATTAGTTCCTTGGTTATTTTATTTATATCATTTTTTCCTTTCGAGTTTCGGGTATAAGGAATGCATGTTAAAGATCAAGGTGACAAGGTGATGGTATGATTGTTTTGCTTTTCTAGATTGAGTAAATTGATGAAATTTGTTATGTTACTGTGGTATTGCATAGAGTTATGTCTTAGGTCTGTGCATGTTTGATGATGATTCAATTTTTAATATAACTTCAAAATCCTAAGATTGATGAATTACCTTTGAAGATTGCATTAGTGTTAGTAGCAATTGTGTGAATACTAGTTGCTTTAATATTGTTATTGAGATTTTGTTTAACTAATCAGAATTGATAAATGAACCAAATCTTACCATTGCACATTTAATTTCAGTATTTCTTTCCAAATATTTCTTGTAACCCTTAATTCTTCTGATCTTTATTTTATGACATTTCAAATAAGAGAAAGAGCACACACATAATACAAATATGTTGAAGCAAAGTGCTAACATGTAGTTGGTTTCTAAGGAGTAAAATCTATTACTTTGATTGCATGTCTTGAATATATATTCCAAAAAACCTAAAAAATCTAGTCCCCTTGTTGAAACACGTTTACATCAACCACTTAATTGTCTATCATGGTCAAGACCTGACCCAAAAGGAACATTGGAGTAGATAATGCTCCTTCTCAAGAAGAGAAATAGTTCTTAGCAAGTTGGTTGTGCTAAAACCACCATCAACACTAAGTTATAGATGACTTTGCAACACATACAATCCTTTAATCTTATTGTAACATTCTTAATCAAGCAAGCTAACTCAACCAACATGATGAAAAACACACAACAAAATATGAAAAACTATAAAAAATAAATTATAAATATTTTTTGGTGATACAAGATAACATGTGAACTTGAATTCTTATATATCAAATTCTTTCAAAATAAATGAATGAATGTATTTAATACAACATAATACACATATCAACACAAATGTGTGTTAAATTGGCTCACAACAAAAAGTAGAAAGAAATAGGTGAGACTTAATTTTAAAAATTCAAAATTTAAAATTACTACTATAACCATAACCTACATTAAGTATATGCCTATTTATCTAAATCATGATAATAAATGATAAATCTCTTAAAATGTGTGATAATAAAATTAAACTATGAAAATATCATAAACTAAACTCACACGAACTATACCACTTATAAACTAAATATTATATTTAAAATACTCCAATCTAATCAAAACAAACCTAAAACCAAAAAACATATAAATTTTTACCATTACAATATTACTATTATTAAGTTTACCAAAAAAACATATAAATTTTTACCATTACAATATTACTATTATTAAGTCTTCAATTAAAGTGAGAATTCTCTTTGGAGCCACTATCAATAATTTTCAAAAGCCATGGTATAATCATACAACTCTTAAGCACAACCATATACTTTTTAAATCGAACAAACTCTATCCAAAGAGAGTACTTAAAAGTTGAAATCATTTTAAATATCTTATTTAAATAGTTAAGACCATGTGAAGCTAAATGATGAAACCAAAAAATACATGTTCCAAATTTGGTAGGAACTTTCATAAAGTCATTCAATGAGTTTGAAAAAGCTTCAAGATTCCAATACCAGACATTCAAGAAAAGAATGACAACTCTTTACACACTTAAGTCCAATAGAGGAAGAAACCCAAGTCAGAAATGTATTGATAAGAAGTACAACACAAGCAATTGAAATATCTACAGAGAATAAGTCTGCGTCTGATCTAATGATGGACAGGCCTCCAGCCTTTTTGGAGTAAGTATCCACCCTACATTTGGGTACATCTGGACCCCATTAAATTTAATTCCCTAGCTTTACAAATGCACTGGGACACTGCCTTTAATTTCTTTTGTGATTTTCCTACCCTTCTTTTCATTATTCTACTAAATCTTCTCTTCTTTAGGCTATTTGTTGGAAGACTTATTATTATACTAATAGTGTTTGCAAGGCGTCCCAGATGAACTGAACTGGATTTCATGTTCCTGAGCATATGTGAAGGTTGATTGAATTGGTTCTTTTTGTTGGTTGTCATGAAAGAAAATGGTTTCAAATGAGAGAAAACCTCAGAAATAAGGTAAGTATTTTTTCTTGTATTAATAACCATCTGAGAAAATTTGTATTTAAGATTAGGAAGCTTTCCAGTAATTGTGTATTTCAAAATTTTTTGAAATTTGTTTCACATTTGAGAATGGTTTTCAATATGGTTCAAATTCTCAGAGAAAAATTATTGGTTTGTTATCTTAATTGCATAGTTTTAAGTGATTATGTTTCCAAATTTAATTTAACAGTGATTAAGAAGATATATCTTTACAGTGTCTGATAATAGCACTCTCTCTCTCTTTATTGCTTGCATATTATCCTGATGATGGATCATGGAGTATGATCCAAAACGTTGATATAAAAAACTGACACAGTTTCAATTTAGAAAAATAGCTCTCTTCATTATCATGGACTGTGAAAACTTTATGCGTTTAAGTGTCTGATAATGTTTAGAATGTTTTGAGATATAATTGTATGATGATTTTTAGTTTCAGCGTTTTGAATGGCACTCCAAAATTCATTATGAATATGAAGAATTTTTTTTGATAATAATTTTTAATTTCAGACTTTGAATTACACTTCACAATTCATCATCAAAATTAAGAATTTTTTTTGATACCAATAGGAAGACTACTGAAACATGGGTTTACTTGTTGAATGTCCAGAGTCCCTTCTGTTATCACATGAACTGCTAAATTGATCAAAATCTAGCAATGAAAACAATGCACTGGGCTTGAGATATATTATACTGATTTTTCTTTTTCTTTTTCTTTCAACCTGAGGAATTAAAGTTGAACAGGTCAGTTTACTGTAATTCGGACCTGCTTACTGTAACAAGATCAAATGGGCTGCTTTTGATCAGGTCAGCTTCTCCTTATTAGCTGTATGACTATGAATGGTAGCTTAACAGAAGTTTTATGCGTTAAATAATACTACAAAGTATAGGAAAATGGCATTAAATCTATTTTGATGAAAGTGACCTACTCATGTTTAGGGGAGGTGTCTTTCGTTTCTTTCTTTTTTTAAAATATTATATCTGTAAAGATGTTCCTGTACCCTTTTTCCTACCAATCTATCTTGTTTTAGTTCTTTTCTAAATCAAAACAGCTCTTAGATGATGAGGACTTTTCCACTGTAAAAATTTTATATTAAAGTTCTAATAAAAAAATGTTTATGTATTTGCATAGTTACAAAGCTGCAATAATTGGTTTGTAGGACTCGTTAAGGTATTTATAAATTAAGATGTATATTTTAAATATTCGTTTTCAATATAGATTTAAGAAGAAATAAAGCGTTCTCAATAAATTAACTTAATTTGTAATGTATAAATGAGAGAAAATATCATTATAAGAGGATTATTTCTTAAGATTAATTTTATTTGTAATGTTTAATTTTAGGTTAATTAAATGAAATATTTATAATTTATCACAAATTAATATAGATTAATTGGATATGAGTTTGAGTTGAATATTTGAACAATTAATATGTTATTCTAGGTAGTGTACATGTAATATATAGGCTACTTAGCTCTATGATCAAAGAATGCATGTAATTTGGAATACATAAAAATATGGGCACTTTGGGATCTAGAATGAATGGACGACAATTTGGTATCCTCCTTGAACATAGTAAACTTAGTTGACTCTATGGAAGGACAAGTCTGGTGGTTAAGAACTAGCCCATGATTACAAATTTGTTGTACATGCACAAACCTGTACTTTGAAATGTACAAAACTCCTATCCTTTGCTTCATTAGATTCACCTTGACTTTTTTTGCACTTCCTAATATCTAAGGGTTGGTGATATGTATAAGTAACTTGGTAGGGTTATCAATATGCTAGATGTATTCTTGAAGGTCAACTTGCAAAAAAATTATATAAATGATTGAAAATATAACTTTTTAGTCACACACATGCCCGTAGAAATTTTGCTAAACTAGATACCTTAAAGTACACCAAATGAAGTGTGCAATGCAAATATATCTCTCAAATCTTGGGCATATGAATGAATGCAACACATCATAATAAAATTATGTAAATAGTTGATTCTAGGGAAGGATGAGTCTATGACCACAACGATGTCCTTGTTCACCATAATCATGAACTAGTGCTTAGACATGAAAGGGACCAAAACAAGGTAGTTAATATGTGTAGCATAGGTGCAATAAATGACTTGATAGGGTGAATGTATGGGGATTTGTAAACTTATGGATGGAGTAAATGACAAGTGCATAGGAATATGTGTAATTGATAAATAGGTGGCATAGAGTAAGGGACTATACTTTGTAAATAATTACACCATTTATCAATATATCTATTTATTAATGCACTTTCCTCAAAAGGGCTCAAAACTTAATAAGAGATAGAATAGGTATACAAGTTTCACTATTGGATTGTGCCCCCACTTTGAGGTGTATGTGAATCCTAGAATTATCATGCATCTCCAATTATGTATCACTCACAAACATGCATGGAAATAAATAAATTGAATGTCACAAGGATATCATTAGGGATCCATATAAAATAATGGACCATACTAGGTGTCATTGTGTATGTTTTTGCTTTATTTATGTACTCTCTAATGGCAATAAAGATGAGTTATAAGTGCTTATAAACGTATCTACAAAAACTAAACATGAGAGTGTTAGTTGTAAGATATGCCACCAACAATTAGTTTCATCCAAATGATACGAGGAATTGTAGGAGAGGTGCAAAATAGTACATTAAAATTAGTTATAATCTAAGCATGTAAGCATATAATCATGTAATCATATATAACAACAATTATAAAAAGATACATCATGTGATAAACATGTAAATGTTTAAAAGATATGTGTGGAAAGCACATCTTGTTGCACAGATGGTTGTTGTTGCACCAAAAGATCGACCTGTTAATTCCCAATACAATTTCTATGAACATCATGATTATATAGCCCAAGTCACTATAAAAGTTCACCATCTGAGTTGATCCTCTTGATGTCATCCTAAAAAAAACTATTCACTTCAAAATTGCCATATTTACTCCCATATGGTTCCCTAATATATTATCCTATTTCCATGTATGGCTATGATACCTTTGGATTTTTTAGATATCATTATGTTAATCAACACGTAAGAGGTGCATGAAACCTAAAGAAAACATTCGAGACCTAGTAAAATATAACATAATATACATTGAAGGTATCAATGATAGGGGTAACACATTTTAGTTCCTTCCAACTAGAATATGTAAATATTTATCATGTTTCCTACATAAATGAAATAAAATCATATCATGTCTATTATTGAGGAACCTAAAATTGATAATTTTGGTACTTATTTCACCTCCTTTGTTAATTTTGTTGGGACCCTTGAGACCCAACCTTCTCCTTCTAAAAATATACTAATTACATTTTCCCTTGTTGGAATACCTAATGATGGTTATCATGGGATAATTTACCTTGAGGGAAAAGTGATCATTAAAACCATATATAATATTGCAGTTGAGTATAATTTATAATTTAATGTAATTTTTTAGAGGAGGTTCTCTTTAACCAATATTTTTAACAAGAACCATACATACTCTTTTGGTGTTGTGATAATTGATAAATATTTTAATGGTAATTTCAACATATGCTTGGGTGTATAATTCTACCAATTAAAGTGGGTTTGAAGGAGTTGCTTGTTTTGTGTCACATAATTCCTACTTTGAACCACATTTTATCATTCTCCTCGTGTACTCTTGGCTTAAGCAAGATCAATTGGTACCATTTATCCTACACTAATACATAAATTTAGTTCATGGAATTAAGGTTGTCACAATTCCACAACATGCATATACATCTCTCTCTGAAATAGGTAATTCCACTATATACACGTTTACTTGAGAACCTAGAGAACCTTTGTATGAGTTCCATGATACTTTTGGATTATCAAAATATTTTAAAGAATAACTATCTAGATACCATACATCTGATCCATCCCTAACCATATGTCTTGATGAACCAACTTTTAGAAAAATATTATACCAAGTTTATGACACCATTTCCTACATAACCCCATGAGAGAAAAGTATGCGCACACGCTTAAAAAATAATCATAGTGTAAATATCAAAGATATACCACAAGATAACAAAATATATACTTTGAGAAAATCCTCAAGAGGGAAAAACACAACATCCAAAAGCATCCACACTCAATGTATTATCCATTTTTTTTTTTTAAATTACAATATACTTATAGAGTCTCCATGAATTTACTTTTGAAACATCAAGCTACTCCAATGCATCCTTCATATGTTTAACAATGTAACCACACATCCCATGCCATGCTTCACATATTCACTCTTCAAAAGAGAGCTCAATACGAGTGATAGCCATGATAAATAACCAACCAACCAACCTCAACCACTAAACATGTGCTTGCTTTTATAGAATCAATCTCACACATAATGTAGCCAAGTAGTAAGGTAAAACCATTGACCCCAACATTTAATTTTTGGTACTAAATTTCCCAATATTAAATATTTTCCCTTGTGCAACCCACACATAAAATATCTAACCAATGTTATCTACAAATTTACAAGTAGACCCATATAAATATTTAATGTGGCTAAACACACCCTCTAAATATGCACTAGAAATGAATATTTATTTTACATGGTTAGAATATTTTTTTTTATTATGCAAGGTGTACAAAACCCTATTCCTAACACCAACTAATGCATAAACTTATGGTGTTTATAACAAATCATGTGATGTTGGACTTCCTCCTCTCTATAAACCCAACCATCATTTTGTGTGCCTTTTGCCCAATTATCCTCCACCCAAATAAACCACTACATCCCATCCTTCTTATCTTCCAAACCCCTCCATTCCATGTAAAATTTAGCTTCATTCCACTCTTTAGGACCCCATATCGCCAATGCCTAAACTAGCTTACAACTCTCATGTTGATACCATAACTCTTCTATCTCTTCCTTCTAAAACCACCATAATTTCTAAACTAGCTCTTCACAAACACAAAATAAAATATAATTTATAACCTTATAAGACGAAACCTAGATCCACTCAACCTAATTATACACCTTCAAATACTCTATTTCAATAACAACCATTAATGAAATGGAGGCTAAACTTTTATTCTGAACCTAAATCAAACATCCCTTCACTTTCAACTACCCTTACTTTAGGTCCTTTGTTCCTAATATATATTTCCCCTAGAGATGGATCTCTAATGACTAATTTTGGATCATTTTCAATAGATGAAGTCAAGGATGATGAATTCCTTGAAGAAGAGGTATATACTAAGAATATTCATTAAACCCATATTATGTATGCCTCTTTGTTTTTGTTTTATGTGTTGTTTTTTGTTCATAATCCTTAGTGAATTATACAAGGCCACCATTTGGAACATTTCAACACAAAAAGGATCATCTTAAGACATATTTTTTAAATAAAAAAATTATCAGCATTTTTGCATTCCAAAACTCTTTATAATTGAGTGACAAATTAAAAATGAACATCACATTAAGCTCTACATTTCATAATTATTTTTTTAACATATTAATTACATTTTGAAATTGTTTTTTAAATAAAAAATGGTTTCACATATCTTGTATACTACACTACCAACCTTTATCTTAATATTTTTTAATATATTTATTACATTGTGACATTGTTCTTTAAATAACAAATGGTTTCACATGTATTTTATGGTATACTACCAACCTTTATCTTACATATTTTTTTTATATTTTAGGTCTCTAAATTGTTAGCTATATTCAAACTATTTGACAAAACATTTTCTCTTACACTAGGGGTGTCATTTAGGGAAAAATTGAATGCTTCTCATATTTTTAGCTTATGCAATCACATCTTTTTTTACAAACAAATTTTAGTCCTAAAAACTAATTTATTTGAATTCTTAAATTTATAAATTGCTCTCTTCGTTATCTCAACTTGATTTTATTTTCTCATATACAATAAAATTGAGTGGGAGAATATATCTTCCCTTAGACAACACAAAAATATGTAATAGTTAAAGTGAATCTTCATATAAGTCCTACACTACACATTGGCTCTACATGAGTCCAACACCATCCTAATTAAAGTAATCCTTCATCGATCCTAAACCAATACTTGATCATGGATGCCAACTTGGTTATGTTTCTATGATTTCCCCTCATTTGATACGATGAGATTAAAATTATATATTTTATTATGTGGAATCATTTGTTAGGAAATTTTGCTATATATAGTTATTCTTTCTACCATTGTCTATTTTATAGATATGAAGACAATGCTTAAACAAAGATAGTAAACCAGTATCAATCAAAGATAATTCAATATCCTTCTAAAAATTATAAAAAATACAAATTCTATTTTAATTTAAGCATACTTGATTCACTATAATGTATATGTATGCTAAATTGGGGGTGACTGTCAAGATAAAAAGTGGTTATTTTACTCTTATCCCTCTTAGTTAGCATTCACTTCTAGCACCTTTATTTATTGTGTATGAGAATGTTCAACTTTGACTATTCATTACACTAATTTCTCCTAAACCCACACCTATATCACACTTAAACCCTTTCTAGTATAAACATCCTTGTCTATTACTATTTCTAATCAATCTACCGCCCAAGATTCTAACATGTCCTTGGTCCTATTAGACCGTGTGATCGTATTTATAACAAATAAAATATTTTTCTATTATAATTCTTTAGTTTCCACTTCATTTCACATATTTACCCTTTACCCACACCCAATGGTCATTAATGACCATTTAGTGATTAATACATAAGGAATATTAATTAAATTATTTAAGGAAGCACACATGCACATAGAAGCAAAACCAATAAACCATAGGAATTTCCATAGAAGAGATTCCAATACTATAATTTATAGCAATGCACACCCATATTGTACTAGTATTGAGTTGCATTATCCCAAGGTAAACCAATAAAGTTGTTAAATAAATTTTGGGGATTAGACTAAGATGATTCCCAAAACATGCCTAAGACACCATTTCATCCTAGATAGTAGGGTTTATTGCAAGTATTGATTGCAAAGGGCATTTCCATAGTTGTAGAGGATGTTGCTCAAGTCAGAGAGGGAATTGTCATGATTGTATAAGATGTCACTGCATTAAAAAAAGACCACAACCATATGAATGCTACTACACCAAATTATGCACCACCATATGTAGATTCATTTGGTCCAATACATAGCCTAAGGAAACAAAGTAAAAGTAGAAGTAGAAGTAAAAGTTAGAATCCTAATTTCTCCTCCTAAAATTCACCAAGTGTCAAATACTGTTAGAATTGGCTATGGCTGCCAAGATCTTGAGACCAAATGGAAAGCACAAAAGAGAGAATTAGAATGTGACAAGAATAAACTGTATTCTCATCAATATGATTCAATGATATGATGTGATGTTCTATAATGTAGTAGAGACCCCTTGGTTATATAGCCAAGGTGAGATGCAAGATGTCATAGGATTATGACAAGTGTCTTAATCATATGACATGAGACAACTAATCTCACTTACCTAGGTTCACATGTAGTTGTCAAAAGATAAGATAACAACTAATGACAACTAACACCTTCTAGAAAGATTCCTTCCATGACCTAAATAAACTTAACATGTGTAAATGAGTCCCCTAGTAATGAATTAACTAGGTACAAGACTTTATTTACACTGACAAATACTTCTTCAAACATCAAATAAGACTACACCCCTCTTGCCCTTTTTTTCTCACATGTAATTTTTATAATCAACCTCATCCACAAGTAATTTCTTTATTTTTAAAATTAAATGTGTACTTTATTTTAATATGCTTTAATTTAGATTTAAAATAAAAAAAACTTCCTAATTAAAATTAGATTTTTAAATTAATATATTTTTTAAAATATTACATTATCCTACCAATTTTGGTTATGGTTCACAATCATATTAGTGGGGGATATATGACATTCAAATAGAACAATACTATATATATACATTTAAACATATTTTTTCATCAAATATTACATTTATGTTGTCAATTTCATAGGGTAAAAATACTAGTTAAATAATTAAACTAATTAATTAAAATTAATTTAGATAAACAAGGTGTAATTGATAAATGAGATTAATGTTGTAATTAATGTAAAATTCAAATAAATTTAAATATGATACTTAGATTTTAAAGATGGAAAAGTGAAGCTAAAGGTGTTAGGAATCAATTCACCACAATAATAAATTTTTAAGGCTTGCTCAAATGGGTGTCTCAAAATTTAACTAATTGCATTTTGTTCTAGTTCAACTACATGTGTGTAGAGTCAAACCTAGAACACATATCTAAATTTGTGCACGAACTAGTGGTGTTTAGAAACACTTTTGGGGAATCAACATATTCACAATGGTTGTGTTCTCCTTAATCATACCCCTAGATAAGTAGCTTTATGGTTTTGAGTGAAATGTCAAAGACAAAAGCAAGTGTACAATAGTTAAAGATAATGTCACAAGAAAGCAATGTAAAATAAATTATTTTTTAAGCACTTTGATCCAGATATTCTCATCACATTCCAACATGTCTAGATGATTTTAAAAAATGAATGTATTTATTTAAGTACAACATAGCATATAGATCAACACAAACATGCGCTATGTTGCTTTACTATAGTTAGAAGAAATAGTTCAGTAAGATTTAACAGGAATATGAATTTCAAAAATTTAAGGTTTAAATATGTGATTGTAAAAATGACTCAAGTCAAATTTATACTCATATATTTAAAAGCTAGCATAACAAATAAAAAATCTTAAAATTAAGACTAATCTTAAAAAACGAATGATGATGAAATCAAACTTTAATAATGTCACGAATCAAATTCATTCAAAATATACAACTTATAAAATAATATATGTATTGTGCACTTTACAATACTTTTCATAATCTATAAATCATAAGCACAATTACATTTTAAACCCGACCCACCTATATCCAATAAGATTGCAAGTATCTCATTAACTAAAAATACATATTCCAAAGTTTGAGTATTTTGATAAAGTCATTCATTAAGTTTTGAAAAAACTTTTTAAGATTCCAACACAAGACATTGAAGAAAAGAATGCCAGCTCTTCACACACTTGAGTCCAATTAAGGGAACACAAGTCAGAAATTTATTGACCCATATAAAAAGTAAAAGATAAGCAACTAAAATATTCTACACAATTCTAAGTTTAATGATGGGCAAGGCTTCCTTTTTGAAGTGAGTATGCACCTGGACCCCATTAAATGTATTTATACCCTTAATTTTTAATTTCCTAGCTTTACAAACAGCATACCCACAGATGGAAACACTACCTTTAATTTCTATCTTTAGTGATTTTCCTGCCCTTCTTTTCATTATTCTGCGAAATCTCTCTTCTTTTGGTTTATTTATACTAATTTTTGAAAGGTATGTCAGATGAATAAATTGGACTTTTTAGTTCTTGTACAGATTTGAAGATTGATGGAAAAAGAAATTGGCTTCAAACCAGAGTAAAAGCTTGGAAATAAGGCAAGTGTTTTTTTTTTTTTTTTGTCTATTTATATATATATATTTTCATTGTAATAACATGAATAAATATGTATTTAAGATCATGAAGGTTTTGTTTAAGTCTGTATGTAAAGTAATTTTATGAAACGTGTTTCATATTGGAGAATGATTTTCAATGTGATGTCAATAGTTTAAAATAGTGAAAAAATATTTCTGAATGTAATTGTGTAGTAATTCTTAACGTCAACATTTGAATCACGTTTGTAATCCATTATCAAAATAAAAAAATTAATCTTTAAATTTGTCTTCTGATAATGTATTTTATATAAAGACCCAATGCTTTAATTTGATTATACAATTAACTTCAGAAAATATTTTTTTATTGGTTAGAGATTCAGATGGTTTATATATAAAATCTGGTTGTTTGAGGGCTTTTTTGCCTGATTATATACAGTATGTACTGGAAGTTTTAAAGGAAAGAGGATGACTTGATTGCAGTAAAAGTTTATTCCAAGTCACTTCAGTGAGCATAATGCTTGTTTTTGATGTAATTATGTAAAGACAGATATACATATACATATATTACCACTTCTTGCTGATCTGAAAGGTGCTTAGACATTGGTTTCCTTCTTGAATGTTCAGAGTCCCCTCTGTAATCACATTTACCAATAAAATCAGATCACTGGTTTTGGGATATTTTATGCTGATTTTTTAAATTGTGGAGGCTCATAAGGTTGAGTGGTATGGTAAATCAGGGTGCTTTCTGTGACAAGATTCAGATTAAAGCAAAATGGGCTACCTTTGATCAGGTCAGCTTCTCCTTACTATCTGTATAACTTTGAATGGTAGCTCAACAAATGTTTTATACTTTAAATATTATTGCACAGTCTAGGGAAATGATGTTAAATCTATTTTGATGAAACTATTATTTAGAAGGTTTTTGTTTTTGTTTTTTTTTTACATTAGAACTACAAAGATGTGCTTGTACCTTCTTTTCTACAAATTCTAACAGGTTTTAGATGATGATGTTTTCATTAATATTGGAATTTATTTGAAGTTTGTATAACAAAAAAATTTAATAAGTAGTTTATATAGTTTGTTTTATTATTTAGGTATGTATTTTTGTTTTAATATAAAGGTAAAAGTGTTAAAATAGAAACAGTTTATAAAGTAAGTCTGCAAGTTTTAAAGATTTATGGTGTGGTAATTTTAAAAATTCATAATTCAGACAGACAAATATAGATAATTAACGAAAAAAAAAGTCTTCCAAATTTCATAGATAGGGAATAGGAACTTGTTATCTTGAAGATTGTACAAACTTTGAGTATCGGGCCAATAGGTAATGTTTGTCTCTATAATAGAAAAACAGAATCAACATGAAAACCACTTAAACCAAACGAAAATAACTTTGTTAACCATAAGGGAACAAAGAGGACCGCAACAAAAACCTACACACTAGTGAAAGTCAAGAGACTAGGGAATCCTTGTAATCAACATTAACAAGAACACTAAAGTCTTTGCTCAAGTCCCAAAAAAGGATTTCCTAATTCTCTACTTTCAACATTGATGTCATTTGAGTTAGACATTGATTTAGCTAAGAAATCAGCAATTTGATTTGCTTCCTTATAGTATGGTACCATTTAACAAATTTGAAACCATGAATGAGGGTACCAATGTTTTTTTCTCAATCAATCAAGATTTGAAATAGAGACATTTGATTGCCATTACCGAAAGTTAAAGAAATCATTTCTTTTGAAGTGATCAATCAAGATTTTGGAGTCAAATTCTAAATGATGTAGATAAAAATGTCTCTACTTAGCTTCTAATAAAGCATGGCCATATGTATTTAATATTATTTTTAGTAGCATATCCCTAAAATAAGATGGATGGTCTACGTATATTACCCTTCAATTTATTTAAGAAGAAATGTACAATGTTCTAAACTTATTACTAAATTAATTTTTGTAATATGTAAATGAGAGTAAACAATAATTTAAAAGAAAATAAGCTTTCCCTAAGCTCAGTCTAAGTTAATCAAATGAAATACTTATGATTTAGTTTGAATCAATTTAGACTAAATAATTATGAGCTAGTACTAAATACTTGAACAATCACTATGTTAATTAGAAGATATAAGTGTGATAAATAGTACATCTATCTCTATCATTGAATATTTTATGCAATTTAGAATATCATATAAATCTAGAAACTTTAGGATCTAGAATGAATGATGATAAATTGGTATCCTCATTGAAATTAAAAAACATAGTGGACTTTGTACCGTAAAAAGTATAACAATTCAAGACTAGTCTAAAATCATAGATCTCTTTTAACTTATGTTGTGCCTCTTGATATTTGAGGAATGGCAATATTTATAAATACCTAGGTAGCTTTGTCAATATATCATAAGGGGACATGTTCTCCTAGGTCAACCCATAGAAAATGTGTATGAATGACTAAAAAACCATGTGCATGCTCCTAGAATGTGTGAGAGATGGTATAAAATACTTTAATGCCATCCAAGATTTGGCTACGAAGATAGCCACCCATAAGGAGTTTCTATTGGTGAAAGCACAAGAGATACTTGATGAGAATAATTTTACTATATCAAAAGATGAAAATATATAGTATGATTAAATGATTGGAGATTACAATGAAAAAATCTTATGTATATAGGAAAAGGTGAGACATAGGACAACATAAGATTATGAAATGTGTCTTAATATTATGACTTGAGACATAAAAAATATGCTAAGGAAACTTAAGTAACAAGGTATGAAAAAGAGCCAAGAGACAAACCAAATTAGGTTATATACCTCAATTCACACCAATGCTCCCCTTAAGTGCAACTTAGGGAGACTGGGAAAAAAATGATGGGTCTTGACATCAAAGCCTTGTTAGGTACCCATGTATAAATATGATGCCCTTAGAAGGTGATAAGGAGAAAATTCATAGGAAAAAAATAGCCCTGATAGAGAATGAAAGAGAAGGTCAAGGTGATCCCCTCAACAAAGTGAGAATGGTAAAACCCCACGCAATAAAAAATTCACTTCTAAGCTAGAGAGAAGAATACAAACCATGTAACCCCCCCAAGTAGCCTCTTGCACCAATAGTATATTCTCAACACTAAATTTTGAATATGGTCTAAGAATGCTAAACAATGTTCCTCCCCTTAGGAAGAAACAAATGTAAAGATGTGTGTAGTATGTCTTCCCATCTTGAAAGGAATATAAGAGAAGAAAAATCAAAATTTATAATGTATTGGGAAGCTTCTCAATTGTTGCTATGTTGGTACTAAAAGGTTCCACAACCACATTAGGAGTCCCAAGCCTAAATGAATAATGTGACAATCTAAAACCTTGTGGAAATAGATACAAAATAAGATACAAAGATGATGATGAATCCTCCTAACACTTCTCAAGAATCTCTACACCAATGTCAAATTATGACAAATGAACTGATAATATGAATTAGATAGCATGAAATATTTAGGTGCAATAGCCATAGATATATGGTTCTCCCCATAGGTAAGACAATTGAACCATGGAGATTCTATTACTCCTACAAAATATGACCATCTCAAATATATGGACTCATGGATATCTATGAAATCTATCACTATAGAAGTAGGTGTAGGAAGAGAAAGAACAAGCGGGTTTGAATGTGTCATCATCAAATTTGGAGAAGGTGATGTAAATCCATAGGATTTAACATCAAAGGGGAGATGAATATCCTTAATGGTATCCTCCAAATATGTAAGACGGGACTCAAAAAGCCTAATATTTCTTTCAAGAATTCATCCCAAGGATTTGTCTCTAGAAGATGAATGTATATCTTATTGCATTGAATCATGGGAAGTCCCATCGAAAGTAATGTTAAACTTTAAAGAAGCAAGAGATGGAGATGATATTTCAATGTATTTTATATGACTACACTCCTCATCCTTGGATGATGTGTCCACATAAAATATCTAAATATGAAAACCAAATGTATTTGTTGATGTTGAAGTAGGAGAATCTAGAAAGTTACTGTGATTATCTTGAAGAAGCTACTTCAACTCATCAATTTGCTTTAGAAAATAATCTTCATTATTATTTTCTTTCCACAATAACTACAGTTTAACGTACATGATTTAGAAGAATTATGTAGAAAAATCAAATGGAAAGGAAAAAGATCGAGAGACATGATTATCTCCCCACAATTAGCCAATCATTAAACCAACAAAATAAAATATAGAACTCAAGATCACCCTGATACTTTATACTTAGTATGAATACAACTATTTCTTACCAAATCAATAAAGTGATCTTGATCTCAATAAATTTCAAATGCCAAATTAGACCACAAATGTGAAAGTACAATTTTGGTAGAATGAGATAAATCAAATCGGACCATTTAGATGTACATGAAAAATTATGCCCTTTAAAAATTGCACCCAAAAAGGAGCCTCAAAATTTTTCAAAATGAGAATTACTTTGTAACACCCATAAGAATATATATATTGGAAATAACATCAAAATTTAAATTATCTTTGTGTGTCATGGTTCCTCACTTATGTAGGGTTATGTCTCATATGGTGGTCTCTAAGCTTTGATATGGGGATGAAAACCATTAATTAGGTGCCTATTTGGATTAGGACTCTAGGATTGTCTCTAAAATATTGGGATGGAAATTTTTGTGGGAATTGCTAGTTCAATTAGGCAATCAACTATATTGATTTGATGAAAAAATAAAGAAAGTGTGACCATATATTTGTAATATTTTATGCTAATATGGACATTAGCAAGAGGTTTTGGGTTCTTTGATCACTTTATCTTCTAAATTGGGTGCATGAGTGTAAATGTACTTATGAAGACTCCTTGATGGTGTGCTTAAATTACAAAAAAATGGGTAATGCTATTGTGAGTTGTATGAATAATCAAAGGAAAAATATTTAGGGGGAGTAGTTATATAGTAAATTCCTCCTCAACCTTAGTTTGATGTTTATAAGTCCATAGAGTGTTGCATTGAGGATGTTTCTAATTCATCAATTTTATCTCTTTCAAATAGTGTTGGTCACCTACCTTCATGACTCAACCCAAATTGATTTGAATTATAATCTTAGGAGCTGTGTAAAGTGGGATTCTTGCTTTAATGAGGTTATGGGAGTCGATGATGTTTGTGTACCAAAATCATTGTATTTGTTTGACTCCTTGTCACCTTGAGTTGGTCAATATTTCATGTTTGTGGGCACTTTCCCTAATTGGTTCATGCCTTATAATGTGATGTTGCTTGTTACTTTTGGAGTACAACATTACTGTTATTTTTCTTATTTTAGTTTCATTGTCTGGATAATCTTTTTGGAGCTTCTCTCTTATTGTAAAATGGTTTTAAGCCCTTTCAAAAACCCACTTTTACCACTTATAACAATTAAAACAAAATAAATAGTCATAAACATTCACCTATTTTAGCGATAGTGAGCCTTTTGAAACATACCTAATTTTAACTACCATTCTCAAAGGAAGATGGATATATAAAAAGAAATTCTAACATTACACTTTTATTTTTGGACAAAA